>JBBMKC010033979.1:0-18285 GCA_037834085.1 Bipalium vagum | reverse complement strand
ATATATAAGCTATCTTTACTTTTTGGTGATTATCTACACTGTTTTTTACAGACTATTTTTTTCTTTTAAGAATATCATTTATCAATCAAACGACTCATTGGAGGTCGCACCAGACTTGGATTGCTTTGATTACGACTATGAAGATCGAGACTATCCAGGTCTAAGTGATGAGATTGACAATAAATTAAGCAAATCAAAGGATTTAGCGGACAAACCCTACTTAAACGATAATTTGTACAATATTGTCAAACAGTATCCCACGTCTACCACAAATGGTGCCTCCACGAGAAAGATTGACAACAAAGAGGTCTTTATTTGACGTATTGGTCGTAATCTTTTTAAAATTGTATTGTAAGAATGAACCTTATTTTTATGATAATATTAAAAGTTATACTAAAACCTAAATTTTTGCATATTTAATGCATAAAATTACGATATATTTTTATAATTGATTTATCAGTCCATATTCTGCTTGATATGGCATTTCTGCATGGATTTTGTTCTGAAACCCCAATGAACTTATTCAATTGATGTCTTAATGAAATATTTTTTGAAACTTTAAACTTACAGCCATTTTCAATTGCTTAAAAAACGGGAATTATTTTTCAAATTTATTAGAATCTTTGTTGACTTACAAGTCCTTAAATTAAGTCCGTAGTATGGGGAAAGTACAAATTTATGAATTGTGTCTGGTAAATGTGTTAATATGATAGATAATTATTGAAATTTTAATCGATAATTTCCTTTACTGTATATGATATATATTGACCATTTTCTCGAATAATAGATTTTAAAATGATTTTTCAGATATTTGTGATTTTATTGTTAAATCGTTCAATAAAATAGAAAATCGAAAAAAAAGATTTTTTTTCTTATGTGTTACTTTTTATAGACACATGTGATAAATTATATATTTTAAATGAAAATGATTTAATATTTGAATTGTTTACTAAACATTTAATTTAGTATAACAATGAAGATAGATCCAATCCAATATTTGTTTAAGAAAGAAAATATTGTTTAAAATCACAATGCTTTTAGAATTGTTTTTTTCTAATCACAGATTTCACATTGATTTATATATTCTACTTTTAAAAGTGACAGTTAAGCGCCGATATAACAAGTCGGAAATCACTTGCTTGAATTAATGAAACAATGGGTATTTAAAAACGCTTGACCTTTCAGATCATGTCAAAGATGTTTTATTTTAAAAATATTCAGATTTCTCATTATTTATTAATTTCTTCTTCAGAGAAACTGTTCTGTTGTCTTTATTTATTGATAAATTTAAAAAGAAAATCATAAAAATGTGTACATGATTTAACGCGGATCATGTTTTTTCAATCTAAACATTATAAGAAACCTGAAAATTTTTTTCTTGAAAAAATCAGAAAATATTGATAATTTATTGATATTATGAATAATTGGATTGATTTTTTACCTAATTAATTTAGAAATTCGAAAATCAATTTGAAAAATGATTTTTCTCTCAGTTTTTTATTGTAATTTTTTGTCCCATAAACTAATTAGAGGAAGATACTAAGAATTATTACGTAATTGTATTATTTCTGTTTTAATTTCAGAGAATATTGATTTTTTCTCGTCTTTTTTTAATATTGGTTGGCTTTTAAAAAATATATATAACAAGAACTAAAAATGAAAAAAATATATTTCGATAAACATTTTAATTTAATATTCAGAAATTTGCAATATTGAAAAATGTGAAGGAAGCTCACGAATGCCAGGAAACTGGCGAAACACAGGATTTGTTGGATGACGTGGAATACTTGATTGAGGGACTGAAAAGTAATCTGCAATCATCTACAAGAACTCTTAGGTAAAATTTTTTATTTTTATATTGGTTGATGAATGTATCGTAATGGTACTGGTGGTTTTTTGTAGCATCATTACATTGACCAGTAAATGCTTGTCGCGATCTTTCAAAGAGTTATTGAAAGCACATGGTCTCGTGGGAAAAATATTCCAGTATCTTGATGATGCACACAAAGACGAGGTGTGTAAATATTTCTGCTTTCATTTCTCAATTTCCCCTTTTTTCTTCAGTCCGTAGCCATGTGTACAGCTGCTTTGTTTCTCGTGTTTGCCCGTGATAAGCAACCTAGACTTTTCGATGACGAGTCACTGGAGTTGTTACTAAAATTACCTCAAATTAGCAAAAGTAAATATGTTGTCATTGTAAAATTTAATCAAATAATAATTTTTGTTTTCGCTTGTTTTCCCATTAACAATGATCCAAAAAAAATTGTCGATTTCAAATTATTGAGCAGCACATTTTAATTTTAGATTTTATTTAAATATTTTCTTTAATAATAATACAATATAAAAAACAAGTAAAACCAATCTTTTATAAAGTTGATTAAATATTTTTCTTGTTACTTTTTTATACAAAGCTGTGAAATAAAATAATGTGCCTCTTTCTGTGGCACAGGGAAATATGACACACTTGTCATCGAAACTTTGTAATAAACAGAGTCATGTGACATTTTCAGTCTGCTTTATGAGATTTTTCGTCTGTTGAGGAATTTTTTAAATCGATTAAGAATTTTAAATGGGAAGAATTTGTCACGAAAGAGGAAATTTATAAATCCGTAATATTTTTAGCTTAAAAGTTTATCTGTTGCTATTGGCGAGAGGGGAGAACAAGAAGTTAATTTTTTCAAACATAATTAATATTTTCCCCACTGGTTTTCGATTATTTCAGTGTGATTTGTGATAATAAAGAAAAATCGATAAAGTGATCATTTGCCAATATGAAACTGAAAAGTCTAAAAATATTATTGGAATATATCATTTGGAAAATCGATATGTTGTTAAATTTTTCTTAACGTCAGCCCCTCTTCCAATAGGTGATAAAAATAAGAAATAATTTGTTAATATCAATTGGAATTGAATCAAAATTTTGTAAATTATTTGAATGAAAATTTATTGAAAACGACAGTGTGAGAGTTAATTATTATTGTTTTGAAAAAATGATAAAATCTCAGTTCTCGGAATCGCGTCTCAAATTACTTAATGTATGCAAAATTATTTCTTTGTATTTTAATTGATTTAAAAATAATATCAATAAATACTTTTTTCACATCACCATAAGAACCATTTTCGTCATTTATTAATATTGATCACATAATTTATTCTCACAAAAAGTTATTAGTCCTTTATCACAATTTTTTGTCCTTGAAATATCTACAATCACAAAATTATTGGTGACCCAGAAATTTCAATTATTGGAAAAATATTATTGATATAATGGACAATTTTAAAATATTTTGAGAAAATTTGATGCAACAAAAAAGTTTTTAATTATTGATTAAAATAAGATGTCAATTAGAGAAATTTTTGGTAATTATCTCAAATTCTTTAAGTATTTTTCCAAAATAATTCTTATAAAATAATACCGGAAATTATCAATGTTTTCTTTTTAAACAATTTAGATAAAAATTTTAATAAAAAATATTCTTGTATATTAGTAAAAAATGATTTAATTATATGGACTATTGACTTTTTAAAATTATTGAGTATAAATAGAATCATTTAATTGCCTATATTCCTGATATGTAAGATTTATTCTGGCCTAGGATAACAATTAATGAATAGATAGATTAGGATGTAAAATTTACAAATAGAAAAGAGATTATTCTATCCGATGTTCCATTATTTGGTTATAGTAAATAATATCATTGATCACAAATGGAAAATAAACAGTGACGTTAATTTAACTTTGAAAACCGTTTTTAACAGATGGGGCATTTAAAAACAACTGAGATAAAAAGCATGCCATTTCCTTCTGTGAATAGCCACTTAAACTCAGATAATTTTCTATAGTCTGATTTATTCTCATAAAAATTTGTATTAACATTAAACGATTGTAATTGTTTCACTGTAATCTATGATTAAATAACTATAAAAATTAAGGATGGGAATTGTAAATTCATTCTCCCTCTCAAAATTGTAAATGAGTTATTTTGCATATTTCATATGTCAAGAGAATTTATTTTAATTGATTCATATATAGTTTTTTTTATAAAAAAATTATCATGGTTCACTGTGAATTTATAAAATTGTAAAAATGAAAATAAAGAAAATCGTTAAAGTTATTATTTTTATTATAAGAATATAATTAATATTGAATAATCAATGATAATTACATTTAAATATTGATTTTTTCATTATTGATTTGTTTTATTTAACAAATGATAATTTTCATATCGTGGTCATAAAAATGAATACAATCTTTTAACACTTACATTTAATTTTAATACAAGTGTGACTAAGAAAGGAAAGTTTCAAACTGTAAACTTTTTAACGTAATCCTTGTATAACAAACTATTGAAATATTTTAAATAAAACCGGTCTTTTCTTTTCGTCGTCGAACTTTTCATTTATTTGAATTTTGATTTTTCATTGATTACGATAATAAGTTAATATTACGAAAACTGGAAAATATCAGCAATTTTTACGACCGAAATTTGATGTTTTTTCGTATAAACCTATCTGATTTGTATTATGATTGACAGTTAAAAATGTTAAATAAAATATAGAAATTATTGATTTGTTTTTTTAACTTTCTAAAACAGAAACTAATAATTTTAGTATGATAAAAATTTTCCAAAAACTCAATGAAAAATTGAAAACATCGATTATTGTTAACCATTATTTTTATTGATTAAAGCACAAGTTTATGAAATCTATTAATAACGGATTAAAACGTTTCCTTATTTATTTCAGATCAAACGAAGTTCAGTAAAGAAAATGAACGAATTCGTGACAAGATCAGATTGGTTCTCGATAAATTGCATCATTCAAACAGTACTGACAGCTTGAGGAGTCGTGAAAAAGAAGGCAAACCTCAAAATGTTTCTTCGTCTTCTTTTGTTTTTCAAAGATCTTGCGTTTGCTGCCGACATCTGAAATTGAATAGTAATATAACGGTAACACTATTGATTTTTTAAATATTACCCCTTTGTTGATTTTCTTGTGATTGATCTGTATAATTTGTGTAGGTCTCATATTTCATTTTAAGTTTAAACCATAACTTTCATATTGCTGATGTTTTTAAATTTTTCAAAAGGCCTCTTTTTAAGATTTATATTGTTTACTATTATTACCAATTTTCTTTCCAAAATGAAAAAATTAAATTAAAATTTTCGATTTTTGATTGAGAAAAGTTATTAATAAATAATTTCTAAAGGATATTTTTTATGAAAGAAAATTCAAATTAAAATCGATGATAAACTAAGATAAGCAAGATTAATGAATGTGGTGCTAATTTATTCTATTTAAAATTATACCATAACAGTGGTTTCATACCTAACTGGAATTTGCTTACCTTCAAATGACTTAAGTTATAGTCGTAATTCTGCAGGAAAAGTTGAAAATGGAAGTGATTTTTTAAAAAAACACGCATTCTTTCATATCAAATTAGTGATATGATTTAGAGAATTTAGAAAAAAAATTTCAGCATTTTGCTTAATTATTTGATTATTATTATTATTGAATGATTTTAAACTAATTTTTAAAAAAATCATAATAAAATCCTTATCTAAATTAATTTGATTGATTAAATATTTTAATATCGATATTTAATAATTCTCGTGATTGATTAAAATTCTTGTTATTATTAATTATTTATTCACATGAATGATTCCTTTGTGAATAATGAAAAATCAATTTACATTTTCTGTTACAGTTCTCCAACAGTGAACGATACATCAATAATTATAGTTATGGATTATTCACTCAAATTGTACATGTCTCATTTCGATAAAAATTAAGAACTGTCCCGTTGAACATGACGACCTCACAGTAGTAATTTTCAAAGAAAATCTCATTTTCTACCAGTCTGTATCAATCTTTCCCCTCTTTCTTTCTCTCTCTCTCATTTATCACGCACAGAAAAAGATGAAATTTTCTTTTTATTAATATATCTCAATAAAGGAAACAAAATTCACTGTTTCGTTTTTTATGTTCTTTCAAGAAAACTTTCAATATTTCTTTAATTCGAAAAATTGATTTTAATTGCATCAAATCCATAGATATAACGAAGTTTACATTCCAATTGTTTTTAAAGTATTTGATCTTTTTATTGTTATAAATTTTTAAATGAAATCAATTTATATTCACCAAATAAAAAAAATAAATTTATGAGTTCTTTATTAAATTTCAAATTCTTTCTATATTAATACTTATTGTAACTTATTCAATGACCATAAAACGAATTTTAAAAAACTTAAAATCGTTGCGATTGAAAATAATCAATAACACTTAGTAAATCTCACGTTTCTTTTATGAAACGATTTTTATGCAAAAATGAGAAAGATAGTGATATTTTTAGAGCTATTGTAAATATTGGTTACGTTGGTTTTGATTTTTTTGCTTTGATTCAGACGGAAGATTTGGTGGTGGAATGTCTTCTGCAATTATCATCCAGGAAATGTGTTGATTGGTTCAAAAATCAAATGCGTAAGCTACGTGGATTGGATTTGATTTGCGAGCAGGTTACGGCTTCCATAGACTATCTTGGTGAAGACCTCGGACCACAGAATCTCGACGAATTTGTAATGGATCGGTTGTATCGATTATTTAATTATATGCGATTTCTTGAAAATGTACGTTTGTTTTGCACACATTTTGTTTTTTGTCAACGGAACTTTATTTCAAAACTTTTTCCAGATGACTTTTCAGAATCGCGATAATCAATCGTACCTGATTGATTATAATGATACAATCTTAATAAATCATTTTTGGAGATGTCTAAAACTTTGCGCTGCAAATCTTTCATATCAAATTCAAGGTAGTCAAGAAAAAACTCTAATCCAAGCCTGTCTTTTAGCCATTCTGGGGTTGCTGGCAAATATTTCTCACGACAACGGTGAATATATTTTTTTGTTTATAATTATTAATATTAATGTTATTATAAAATTAAAATATTGAACATGGAACTAAGAAAAATCAATAAAAAATTCAAACATGAGAAATCGGATTTGTGTTTTGTATTCATGCCAGTTCCCATGATAACCACACACTAACTATTTTTGTAACGTACACGACTAAGGGACACACATACACACAGACCATGTGCAAACCAATATAAATTTATTTACATAATAAAATAGCAATTTCTAACAATTATCGATTCACTTTTCATATTCAAGTCTTTTTGAATATTGTATTGCACCTAGTCAATAATAATCATAATAATAATAATTAATATTAATATTATTTTGCATGTAAACATTTAACAAAGTAAATAAAAGATTTTTAAATAATTACTATTTAATCAATTAATCAGGCTATTGGTTTTGTTAATAAACGAATTTTGAAAACATATCATATCGGTAAATTTTCAATATTTTCCTCAAAAGCTTTTTGATGTGTGGTGAAATAGTCAATCGATAACATTGTTGATGTTTACTTTCGATTTCGAAAATGTCAACTAGACATTAAGAAGCGTGGAACTGGAAAAATTCGATTATGAAACAAGTGTCTTTTTTTTACCCTTATTGTCTAGTATTGATTTTTTTATAAATAATTTCAATTTTTTTATAATAAATATTTGACATTATCAACATTTATTCAATACAAAAAGCATTTCATAATTATGATAATTAAATAATAATAATTATGATTATATTATTAATTTTCACTTACATAATTTTTTTTTAAAAACAATAATTTTTATTTAATATAAAATTATTAATATTCGTATATTCAAATCACTTTCAAAAAAAATTTATTTAAATTCATGTTGAAATCAATAAGATATTAATTTGAACATTAATCATTCATTGATGGTCAGTTAAACACATGTTTTATTTTTTTTAATGTGGGTAACTCAAAATATGAAAATAATTATTAATTTATATATACATTTTTTCAAATGTATATAAATGTATTTGGAATAAATTGAGAATTATTTTTTATTAATAACTTTCATTGGAAAGAGATTTTTCAATATATTGATTAGTACATTCAACAATTCTTCTCAATTATCGACTTATGAGAAATCTTTAATTTAATCGATTTTTACCGTGAAAATAAAATATAGATTATTACTAATTTAATTTCTATTCAAAGCGATCAACAATGACAATTGAAATATTAAAATTTTCTTTGAGAAAATTATTTATTTTTCTCAAACTATGTTAAAATTATTATTATTATTTTAATAATTGATTCTGAATGATCTTTTATTTATTTTTATTTTATTAATTTAATAATTTTTTTGAGCTTATCTGACAAAAAAATATATACTTTACAAAACTGTAGAGATAAAATGTTATTTGCATCTCGGGATATGATTTTTGTTGCTTTTTCTTCTTTTCACTGGAATTTTCTTGCCATAACAAAGAATCTCTCTCTGTCTAACTGCTTAGATGAGGAATCATTTAAACGAAGTCAGAATTTCAAAAAAATTTTCAATAATTTAAGGAAAGATTATTGGTTATTGATTGAATTAAAAACAATATTTTTCAGTTATATATATATGGTATTCAAATTAATATTTTTTCCTTTTTTAATTTAATTTTGGAAATATTTTTAAAATGAAAATCTATAAACTTTAAGAAATCTATGTTTTATTCATTTGAAACATCTTTTTATCTATCTCTTGTTAATAGAGTGGACAAGTAATCAATTAGGCAATTGTACTGGATTGTTGAAATTGATTTTCTCATGTTTGTTGCATCTTCCGCGATTTATGAGTAGCGGTAAACGATTTGATCTTTCCGTACTGGCTTTGGCTTTGCTCATCAACCTGGCAGAGCATTGCTCAGAAAATCGATTAAGAATGGGCCACGTTTCAATTTCTCGTAAGCGAGTCGCATGTCTGGGAAAAAGTGGTCAAATATCGACTGACCTCGATGACGCTGTAAATGTAAAAGAAAGCAAATCTATGGGTTTTTCATTTGATGATGAAATAGATGAAGAGGATATGGATTTGGAAGATGATGATGAAGATGATGAAGATTCTGGTAACATGTTGAATATCGACTGTGAATCTTCCGATGTAAAAATAAATGTTTTGGAAGCTCTTGTCAAGGTAAGTTTTTTTCAAAGGACAAATTTAAAATTACGTTTGATTTAATTTTCAGTGTTTCACATAACATTGATACACACACACACACACACACGAGCGAACATTCAAAAATACATATATTAGTTTTAAACTTACAAGACTAGAAAATAAATAAAAAATCAATAATTGCAAATTAATGTGTCTATAAGAGATAGAGACACAGAGAAAGAGAGAGAGATATAATTGAATTGTGAATTGAAATTATTTGAGCGGGTGTGCCTTCGTATTTGTGTGTGTTTCTATATCGCATACAGTGATCATTTTAGAATGGCACTGGTTGCCAATTTTTAGAGTTCTGTTGTGTGGTCCAATGATTTTCTGTGATAGACGCACTGACACAGAGAATCAGGGATAAAGCATAGTATAAAGACAGAAAGTGATAGAGAGATAAAACGGAACTGATATGTTTAAAATCAACTCTTCAACATTTTCAGTGTAGTGTGTGTATTTGTTTGTCTGTGTGGATATGTGCGTGTGTGCATTAAAAAAATAAGTTCATATTTCTCTCTGTACTACGTTAACTGAAATATATTTAAATCTATTAAAATTTTTGACTATTCTTTCCAGTATTTATATTTCAGTTTTATAAAATGGGGAAAATTTTCTATTTAAAAAATCATTTTTTACTCTTGAGTAAATATATGATAAATTTTGTTTACAGAAAAATTTATTATTGATAGATTTCATTTTTTTTTGGTTTTATATTTCGAATTCCTGGATATTTCTTTTCTTTGTTTATTTAAAAGCTATCGATTAAAAGCTATCTAAAATAATTATATTTTTATTAATGATATGAAGAAAAATCATTATATCTAATGATATTAATAATAATTATTAAATAATAGCAGAGATAATAATAAATTCTGTTTGAAATTTTTAAATATATTTTATTAATAATTATAGATTTTAGACATTTTTATTTATTAAATTTTATTTAATTGATATTGATAATATATATCACGATTTTTTTGAATTTTTAGTTTATATTAATTGTTTTAAGTTAAAGTTATTGAATGCTAATTGAAATTAATTTTTATTTGCTTTCAGTTGTTTTTGAGGCACGATGATCGAGCTAAAAACAATGTTTTGATTGAAGGTGAGGCTGAAGGTGTTGGTAACAATGAGGAAATTGATGAAACCGGAAACGATCCGAAATGGAGATTGGTTGCCGACAAAAGTTTAATGAGAAGAAATAAAACGAGTAAAATACAATACAATATTGATTTTATATTGATTTCATTTTTTAATTTGATAGCTAAAATTAGTAAGGAAAAGAATATTTATGGAATGGAGTTCAGTGAGTCTGAAGACGATGCAAGTAGTGATGAAGGTGCAGACGTGGAGTTCTTAATCAACAGCAAAGAAGAGGAAGAAGAACTGCAAAAGAAACTCAGTGCTGCCGGACAGCATATGCAAGATTCGGTAGTATCCGCTTACACAGGTAAGTCGATAATAACCAATTTCTATTTTAAGTTTTATTAATTAATTAAATTATTATTATTTCTATTGATTAAATAATTAAATATTGTGTATTTTATCTATTTAATGAAAATCAAGATTTGTTCAAAAAATGTTCTCTATTTAGAGATATTAGTAGTGTTTGAACTATTTGGTGAAATGCAAATATATATAATTATATCGTTATGGTTTCAGCTTTGCTACTGGGATGCCTTATCAAAGGTAGTGGTCGGTTCATGGAAAGGATTCGGAAACATTTACCATCGGGAAGATTCCGATTATTGGCATTTGTTCTAGCGAAATTTGTCAGTATTCTATCTTTGACGAGCGGCATGGGAAAGTCTGGAGAGGAATCGATTTTGGAAATTGTTCGATTATTGGAGGCTCAAGATTTAATCAACTCCAACAACAATTCGTCAAGCAGTTATCTGAGCAGTAGCAGCACTGGTGATGAGGAGCGACTGTTGTTATCGTCCAAACCATTGTATAGAAATCATTGTCATTCCTCGGAATCTCCAACTTCGTCTTCAGTTGAATATTCCTCTAAATTCAATTTGAGTACCAGTACTGATGAAGAGAATCACAATGAGGTTTCATTTAATGATTTAGTATCCATTCAATGATTGATCAAAATTACAAAAAGATGATGATAAAAACAAAAATAATAAAATTTAAAAATATTTATTAAAGATGATCATGATGATGATACTGATGTTGATGATGATGAGGCTGATGATGTGTTATGTTCAGTTGTATTGTGTGTAAATAATTTTATAAAATGTTGATCCTTTGTACTTGTTTGTCTTAGTTTTTAATTTGTCTTCATTTTTTATGGTTTCAATAATTATAGTAATAATATTAATAAATAATAATAATAAAATTAATCAGACACAGGCAATTATGCATATTAAACAATGATTTTTATTATTTTTGATTTTTGAAACAAATGAAGTAATAATTAATGACATGTAAAATCAGAATATATTTGTAAGTTTTTATGTAAATTAAAAAAATGTATTTGCTATTCAAAGATTTGAAAACTGATTGAGCAAACAGGTAATATTTTACAGATTAAAATCTTTAATTAACGTTGAATTTTGTTTAATTGATCTATAGATTGTTATATGTACCAGGTACTGAATTCACTAATCTTAGTTGTGTTCAATACTAAATATAATTAAGTCATACATAAATTAATAATACTCGAAACATTCAATAAAAAATTATCATTTACAAATGTTTATCAAGTCAGAAGATTTCAACCCACCAGTAAAATAATTTTTCGACGTTTTAGTTATAAAATCAAAACAACCTAGTATATTCTAAGTATAATTGTAAATATTTATTTTTCATTTCAGAAATATTCTTGAAATTGGATTGAAATATAATAATCAAAAAGAAAAAATAAAATAGTCCTTTAGTTCCGTAAAACTATAGTTAAAAATTACTTAACTTCCGTCATAAGTATATACAAGATCTAAAAAGTATAAATAAAAAGTTAATTATATTATAGAGATATTAATATCTTCCATTTAATATATTAAACTAGAAAATTTCAGCGAATTTTCAATAGCAAAAAAAGAACAAAAGCTGTTGTGAAGATATCCATATGGAAAATAGTGAGATTTGTTATTTAATTCATTGCTTATTTGAACAATGAAAATGTTCTCAACTTTATATAATTATGATGTAGAAAATATAAGGGAACTGTTTAATAAAAATATCAAAAGGTTGTAATGTTTCTTTTCCAGAAAATTCAATTACCGAATTGTAAAGATTTGAAAACAACCATACAAAAATTTCAATTATGATTAAAAAGGGTTTAAAATGTTATGATAAATAAAATCATGATTGATTGTAATATTGTTGAAGAAGGATTAATAATAAGAAGTAATTTATTATTTTCGCAAGGGTTCGCAATGAGGCCGATTCGGGATTAATGATCTAAAAGGAAATTGACATTCCCCATTGATGAAACTGGTCTACGACTGATTACTTGTCCGATTAGAATAATACAAAAGGAGTTGGAATCTGCAGTGGATTGTTACGAAAAGTCCTTGTAGAATTTACTTTATAAGAAAGTAAGCAATGGAGGAAAGCAATTATTACGTCGGAAAAAATTAATTTTTAAGTTGGAAGAAAGCTGCCACATTTTATCAGTGATATTATGGTTTTGGCCTCAATTATGCGACAGGAGCTTACTATGGGTCCTGTGCTCTTAGGGGGTTTCTGAGTGAACCGAATTGGGCTCAGCTAACGACCCTATGGACCCATAGTCAACAGGAGCGGTGAGAATTATCAGTTTTTTCTTTCCTTGTTTAAAATTAACATTTGATTCTATTTATTAATTAATATTGATTTAATTGATTGATTCTTATTATTCTTTATTTTGATTTTGTAGCTTTGTCAAGACATTTAATTTTTAAGATTGTGTGATCGCGGTTGTAATTGTGATAATTCACATAAAGTGTTATTCGGAGTTGTTTTGATTCATTCATTTGTTAGAACATTTTGACAAAAAAGAGGAGATCAATCAAACGAGCTAAATATTACGACAAGCTTTCATAGTAATTTAACACACTGCTAAAATTTTTATTTATGAGATTAATATATTTTTAGAATCAAAATATGAATTAATCAAATTTAGTCAAAAAGTAAAACCCCTAAAAAGTAAAACCCCTAAAGAGATAAATTTAATTATTAAAGTTTTTTCATAATATTAAACTCAAATTGGTTTATCAAATAAAGATAATAAGTGAATATAAAAGAGATGATCAATTTTCAGATATTAATCTTTATTATAATGATTATTAAATACGATAAAATTGAAAATACATACTTAAAACGAATCACAAAAAAATAACAAAAGCAAAATTATTAAATAAAAAATTGATTCGTAGTTTCTCGATTGAATATTTTAGCATGTCCAGAATATTATCTTTTCGTGTCCAGTCACCAATTCCGGTAGTTTTTCATTCAAAGCTTGCTTCAAACGAATTAATTGTGATCGATAAAGTTCACCAGTTAGTGTTTGAGAAGATTTTAAAAATTCACATTAGATCACTCATTTCTGATCCCACCAGATACGCAACATAACTTTCAAACCGTGGAAATTTTGTTTCGATGTTGATGGACCGGGTTCACCTGGCATCACCCAAGCTGCTTTGTGTTTAGGATTGTCATCCATTTTTCGTCTCCTGTGATAATTCGATGCAAAAACATTTCTTTTTTTGTCTTTGAAGAAGGACATTACAAATTGTTTTTCGCCGTTCAATGCATCTTTCTGCAAATTCATGTGGGATACAAATTTCTAATTTTCGAATAATTCCTAAAGCTGCCAGACGTTTTGAAATGCATTGTTGAGTCAGATTTGATGCGACAGCCATATCAGATTGTGTTTCGTCCAACAGTCTTTTCAAATCTCTAGCTTCATTTCTGGCCATTTCTAAAACGTTAAAACCAATCTTTATATGTGGTCATCGAAGTATCATGTTCTCCACAGGTATCTCGAAGAAAGCGGTACTTTTCCACTGCAGTTTTCGGCAAAAAAGTAGTGTAAAATTACTTCCCGCAAATGTCGTTTATTTAGGATGAATACTGACATTTTGAATCGCTATAATATATAAACAAGGAATATTAAAACAACTGTCTCGTGATATTATTAATTATATGATATTTTTGGTTATAAATCAAGTCAATATAATTTAGATATATATGCAAACAAAATTTTTATTAACATTTTAAAAAAAATCCGGAGTTATAGTTGTACACCTAATAGATCACAAAAAACTTAAAATAAAAAAAATCATAAATTATATATATGTTAAGTTCCTAAAAAGTGGCTGATTTTAAGTTAACAATATCGAAACTGGGCTTTTAGGTTACTTAACAAAGTACGAAGATACGGTAACTGGTGAGTCATACCTGGAGATGCTCGAAAAGTTTTTATGGCCTAGAATAACAAGAGTTCTTAAATACTCACAACACAATGGGGGACCTGTGCACTATTCGCAAAAAGTCAAGAACTGGGTAAACAAAAAGTTTCCAAATTGCTGGATTGGAAGACGAGGTCCAATTAAGTGGCCTCCTTGTTCGCCTGATCTAACTCCGTCAGACTTCTTCTTGTCGGGATATCTAAAACTAAATGTGTACAGAGACAGACCTCATACAATCGCTGAGTATCAGTCATATTTGTAATGAAGCAGATACTGGAATGTGTCACCGAGCATGTCTAAATGTACTATTTCGATTAAGCCATTGCCTAGCTATCAACGGGAGTCAAATTATATAATTACATATCGTATTTGCTTTTTAATATATGTTATTCAAGTTAAAAACTATTACCTACTTTATATCTTTATTGTTTGTTAAAATATTTAAGATAAAAGTATGTTAACATACATAATAAACACCCTGTATATAAGTTGTTCTGTTGGATATTTTTGAATGTTTTAGAATTTTAAAAAGGGCTGTTTTTTGAAACACCTTATATTTTAGATTTTATGGCATAAGTTTGATTAGGTTTCTAATTTTTCATACTTTCTTATATTTTCCTGGAATTATCTTTTCTAATACATCGTAAATAATTTTATACATAATTAATTTAGAATTTTCTAATACAAAATATCCTACATAATTATATTTATCAAATAATAATATAGATCTTTTCATATGAGAAGCTGATAAAGCTTCAGAAAACATATTTTACTTATTTTAAATGTTAAAGTTATTATTATCTGAAAATATTTCAATATTTTGTCATTTCCTAACATTTGCTAGAGTTTTTTCATAAAATGAATTATTTAATAATTTGTAAAAAAAATCGACAAATCCCTCTTTATTTCTTTTAACCTGTTATTTTTCTATATTAAATTCTATGTATACTGTCAACCAAGTTGATTTTTTTAAAACTAATTTTTAATTAATCTTTAATATCATTTCATCAAAATACCAATCTAGCAGTAAGCCTTCTATTATATAATTATTTTTATCAAATTATTTAAAATTAATTTTTCTGATAAGGCATTTGAAATTTGAAAGGCATTTATTATTTGATTAATTGATAACATACTTTCTGTTACTTTTAGTTTTCTGAACAGAATGGAAAATATTTACTTTTATCATATAATTCAATGTGATATTCTAAATGAACTACATACATAAAACTTTCTTTATTAGATGATGTTTACAATGTCCTTTCATAAATTGATTTCTTATCTTCTTTCATCTCTCCTCTTGGTAAAATAATAATTAAAATATATTTCCTTGTTGCTGTGAAAATCATGTATATCATTATGCCATTTGTGAGATAAATTGAGATAAATTTTTTTTCAAGTTCCTAATAATAATTTAAATTAGGATTAGTTATTTTATTATTTATTTTTACTTTTCTATTTCCATGAAATATAGATATTTCTCCTCTTAATCCTTCTTCTATTAATAATAAATAATTGTTTTTTCTTTATAATATTTTAATTTTACTGTTCTAAATTTTAAGCTACAATTCAAACTTAATTTGGGAGCAGAATAATAATAGTATAAATCTGTATTATAATACTTTAAACATTTTTCTCTTATATATTTTCTATAAAATCGGCTAAAATGAAAAATACTCCATCATTCTGAATTGATCTAAAAATATAATATTTTTAAAAGCAAAAACTAATATAAATTTCATCAGTATTTGTATTTATATATTTTATTTGATAAGGAAATTTCCTTGTAATATCTGTAAAGAATAAGTGGAAATCATATTTACTTCCATTATGAAAATAAAATGGAGTGATAAAGTTTTAATACTTTTATCATTTATATTACTATTATGATGAGCTGCTCCTATATATCTTCCATTTAAATGCTCATGATCAATTGGATTAGCAGAAACAACCATTGTATATTTTCTTACCTTTCAGTTAATACCATAGTATGATCTCGTTCCATCAATTGTCTCTGTTTATATTCTTAATTTTCGGGTTTCTCGGATACAAGTTTGTATATATTATAAGTAGCATGTAACATCAGACCTTGAACCCCGACTTTCAAATTCTCCCACAGGGAGAAAAATCAAAAATAACAAATTACCAAATTACGACATATCATCAAAAACCAACTTACCATAATAACAAAATTATCATAATAGCAAAATACTTTTTTCTTATCTTATATTTATTTATTTTTATAAAAAATTTATAAAAAATGGTATTGTGAAATTTGTAAGAAAAGTGTTTCTAAGAAAAATAAATCTCATCACGAAGATACAAGAAAACATGAAAAAAATAAACGAAGAAACCATGATATCAACGATAACAACGAAGAAACAATGAGAAAACAATGAGAAAACAACGAATAAAAACAACGACTAAAAACAACGATTGAAAAAATTCAAGAAAAATATCCATCTTTTTTTATAAAAACCGGTGGTGACATTCAATCAGCAATAACAAATAATAAATTTTTAAACAAATTTACTATAGGAAAATATCTGGGGGAATTACATCTAAGATCTTTAGACCCTTTTATCAATACAAATCCAACTCATTCATTTACGGGGCCAGGCTCGAATATTGATAAAAGATTAGAAAACTATAATGAAATAATCAATAATTATAATGAAACAGGTAATTTAAACATTCCTCCAATTCCTAAATCAGATTCAATACCAATAAACAGAGTTGATCAACCTGCAATGAAACATGATGTAAAATACATATCAAAAGATTTAAAAGATCGTCACGTTGCAGACATAGAAATGATACATGAATTGAGCATTATTGAAAAACCTACTCCAAGGGAAAGATTAGAAAGAGCTTTAGTAAAATTAATTATTAAAGGGAAGGTCCACTTAACCAGAGAAGCAAAGAATTTAGCAACAGAAAAACTATTTGAAAATTCCAAAGAACTTCCTCCAGAAAAAGAGAACAATTAGCTAAAGAATTACATAAAGAATTTAGAAAAATCCAAAAAAATATTTAAAAGTTAAAGTTTTTAACAAAGGTGATATTTGGTCAGCGGATTTAATATTTGTACCAGGAGAAAGAGAATATAAAATAATTTTAACGGTTATAGATTTATATACAAGATATGCATTTGCTGTTCCTTTAAAAATAAAACTGGAAGATCTATAACAGATGATTTTGATGAGATATTTGGTGACTATCAAAGAAAACCTAAAAAACTTTGGGTTGATAAGGGTACGGAATTTTACAATAAAATATTTGAAGATTTTTGTGATGATAATGAAATAGAAATTTATTCAACAGGAAATGAAGGAAAAGCAGTGGTGATAGAAAGATTTAATAGAACCCTGAAAAATATGATGTTCATGAAGTTTACAGAACAAGGACATGGAAAATGGTTACATCTTTTACCAAATTTAATTAATCTTTATTATAATAAAGTTCATAGAAGTATTGGTATTTCCCCTAAAGATGCCAATGAACACCCTCAAAAATTAAAGATTGACAATAATAATATTGTTTCACATTTAACTTTTAAACTAAAATATAATATAGGAGATAAAGTTCGAATTTTTAAATATAAAAATAAATTTGAAAAAGGATATACATATAAATGGACAAATAAAGTATTTATTATAAATAAAATTTATTTTACAACTCCAATAGTATATGGAATTATAGATAAAAATGGAGAAAAATTTTTAGGTAGATTTTATGAAAATGAACTTCAAAGAAGCTTAATGTAAAGTAAATATATAATAATATGTTTTTTGTTTT
>JBBMKC010033868.1:0-18286 GCA_037834085.1 Bipalium vagum | reverse complement strand
TTATTATTATTATTATTATTATTATTATTATTATTATTATTATTATTATTATTATTATTATTATCAATATTATTATTGATATGTAGAAAAACAGTACCATTCTAAATCATGAGATACCAGTTGAACTATTATTGGCTTAACATGCTGATGGAGAAAAGGATCATGTGCAGTGTATATGACCACATAACCGAAAAAGCATAAATAAAATAGTAATAGAAAATGGATAATTTTAGATTTTAATATAATGAAAATATAAAGTCAATATTTAAGAAGCAAAAATGAAAAAACTAAAGCGATAAGAAGATTTAAACGATGAATTAAGAATGTTCATCATACAAAAGTCCAGGCAACTTATCTATTTTAAAGTATTTTATTATTTTATCGAAGGGTTTGATTACAAGTTATTTTATATTTATATTAATTTAAAAGATTTTTTTCAGAATCTTTTGTGAGCTATGGTGTCTTGATCATATTTATACAACAAGGAGTGCCTGATGTGAGTATTTATAATACATTTTGGCATTATGTTTTCAATAAGAAATATCAAATTATAAAATAAATTTAAATTTTATACATTAATTGTATTATTCAGAAAAATAACACGTATTTTAACAGAGTTTCAAATAGATTTAAATTGATTTTATTAAAATAAAAATTTTACATTTTGCTATATAAATGGCTTAAAACTGAATTGGATCGATAATATATTAGACAAAAGACGAATACAGGAGAATATGCTTCAAATAATAGTTTCCTTGAAGAAAAATATAAAAATGATTTAATAAAGACTACAAATATATAGATGGTATACTGAGTATTAAGCGAAGATTAACAAAGAATGCATATCCAGTTATGAAAATGGAAAAGATCATCAATGATACGATTAAACAACTAATACTGAGAATAATATGAAAAAAGATAGTCTAAATTTAAAAGAAAATAAAAAGAA
Source organism: Bipalium vagum (assembly GCA_037834085.1). NCBI lineage: Eukaryota > Metazoa > Platyhelminthes > Tricladida > Geoplanidae > Bipalium > Bipalium vagum. The sequence continues at coordinate 17,337 of JBBMKC010033868.1, read as the reverse complement.
TTAAATAAGGTACTAAAAAATATCATTTTTTAATGGCTTAGAAACTCCATGATAATAGAAAAGTTGCAGAACAAGAAGATCTAAAAGTAATATAAATATTATATATATTAATGTGTGTATAATGTGTGTATATATTAATGTGGAGACTCTCACCTTCTGACAAACCAATTCAACCAAACCCTTCAAAAATGTCAATCCAGCCAAAGCAATCAAAACCCTCAAAACAATAACATTATTGATTTTAAACATTTTAGTGATTATTTAGTGATTCATTTGATGTATAAAAAACAATATATAATTTTTGTAATTTTATTTATTTGTAAAAGTTAAAACCCGGAATTTGATTTTAATAATTCTCTTTCTCATCTGTTTAATATAAAATATAAAAAAGAATATAAAATATAAAACAAAATAATATAATAATATATATAAAATAAAAAATTATTATTATAATTAATTAAAAAATTAATCATTTTGATGAGTAATTTATAAAAAATTTTTAATCAATGTTACTATAAATAAATTTATAGTAAAAAGTTTTAAGGTAAAATCTAAAAATAGTAACATTAAGTTACTATAATTAAAAATATTGAAAAATAAAATAATATAAATACTGAAGTATTTCAGTATGAACACACACACACAAATTAGTCACAAGAAGGACAAAAAATAAATACGGATACCGTCTGAAGCATTCAAGAGATCAGGAAGAAAACCCGAAGAACACCAGAGAAAAGCAAACACTATTCAGAGTCATATTTGGGACAATCCTCAACCCTATTCGGAAAAATATTCATAGTAAATTCGGAAGTCCACGTGAAAAATCTACGAAACATAATCATTCGTCTCGGTGACCAGCTTCAAAGAGAAATCGTCAATAAATAGTAAATTATTTTAATTTGACAAGTTTATTAGATTTGATTACAAGTCTAAACAAACTTTTATTATTAAATAAATAAATATAAAATATTTTTTGGCTTCAAACTGTTCGCAGGTGAACCGATACTTAAGTAAAACATAATAATAAAAATTAAAAACTATAATTCGATTATGAATTATAAGTTATTAATTAAATTAAGTAAATACTAAGGATTGGACAGCTACTGCAATACCTTAGGATCAAATAATTGTTATCCTTTTTCTTATTTCCCAGTATTTTCTTTTTTTGTGTTCTTCACGTCAAGTAGGACGGAGAACCGAATTTATATCTGAGGGCCCTTGAGAGTAAGATACCGAAGGGTGATCTGACTTTTCTATTAACTCCTTATCTCTGGTTTTAACTTAAAAGTAAAATTGTATTAAAAAAATAAAGTTGTGAGATTTATATAAAAAATATATTTTATAAAAATCAACATGTTATCTCAGTATATCGATTGAAAGTTTATCGTTTTAAAAGTTTTTCTTTTATCGATTTAAAAGCTTAAAAGGTTTTGAAATCAGAATCTGTTAATAAATTTGAAAAGTTCACTTTTAGTAATCAACATTTTTATTGTCACTCGGATTGTTCGAACATACGCGCACTAAATACTTCTGAATTTGCAGATATTTTATGTTAAGTTCCTAAAAAGTTCACTATCGATATTCTTAACCCGGTTAAATATTAATAATCATTATCATTTTCATATTAAATTATCTTTTTAGGTTTCTTAAAATTTAACATTAAAAAATTAAAACCCCAATGCCTACAGTACTGCAAGCTAAAATTGTATGCAAATTCTAATGTCATGGATAAATTAGACATACATAAGTGGAAAACAGTGTCATCTCAGAATACCTATTAGTGAACATTCTTAACTTTAGCAGAACCAGTAACACGTTTAAAATATTGTTTGAATCAATCACTTAGTTATTAGTGTAAAAAATGTAATTTTTAGCAGTGATCAAAGTTTTTTCCTAATGATTAACTGCTTCAGAAATTCACAGTAAGATGGTTAATATTATAAAAGAATCTGTACCTTAATGGGCTTTGTAGTTTAAACGTGGTCGAACAAGTTTGCAGACGATGCATACAGTTTACACTTTGTACCTAAAGATTCCACTGTAAAGAGACTTGAAATTTATGAAACCTTGGTCATTTCAGAAGAGCAGTATCGTTATATTTCAATAGCTTTACAAATGAAGAAATTTTTCCCTTAGAATAATGAGGCATTATTTATCAATTAAACAAAATATTTTTAGAAAACAAATTTATAAATAAACTTTGGATTTTTATAATACAAATAAAACGAGTTTTGTTTTTTTCATAACTTTAAAGGAAATTTAGATTTATCACTATGATATTAAATTAAAACGAGAACGTCTACAGTGAATTGAAACTAAATGTCATTTCTAAAGCAGATGAAGAGAGCCCAAACGATAAAATGGTGATGACTGTTATAATCTTTTGTATTCATTAGTAAATAAGAATTCAAAATCAAAGCAATAATAATATATTTCATAAATCCAGTTAACAAACAAACTTTTCAAACTTGGACTTAAAATTAAATTATTTACCTTTTTAAAATTTACTAATATATATTTAAAATATTTATTTATAATTTTAAAAATTTTAAATCAAAAACATTTAATAATTGTTAATTTAGGTCTGAGGTCCTTATTTAAAAAAGTTCAAGCTAACTAATTGTTCGAATCATACCTTATAATGACAACAGTTTTTTGTATGTCAAAGATGTTCTGCTAATAAACTACTTGGAAAAGCAAGGCTAATAATTCATACTAATGTACAAGCCTGGTTTACAGAAAAAATTTTTTAATAAGGACAGTGTGTTTTATCAGTGGCAGAAATCAAAGAATTAGATAATTATTTGATAGAGAAACTACCTTTTCTCAAGATTTAGCTTACGGTAACATCTATAATTTTAGAATCCTAAAATAATTGAGAAGTTATGGCACCGATATACCATTATTTCGCAGGCCTTCCGAAATTTCACTTTAGATACGGTATAGATTTATTGGAAAAGAACTGTACTAAGTGTGTTGAATTGTTAGGAGATTATCTCCGATAATAAAATCAATTTCAATAAAAAATAAATTTTTCTTTCATAACTTTTCACACAATCTATATATCTTATTTGAAAGATTTACTGATCAAATCTTGTTTTAAAATGACCATTAACTTTTCCGCAAGTGTGAAAGGTTGATTCATCAAAATGTTGTTCATTAAATTGGAATTTTCAATTTGCTCTGCGGGGATAATCTTTTCGTGTAGGCTGTGAAAAACTTGAAGATGATAGAATTTTTTCTTCAGAACAGTTTTTAGGACTCTGTAGATGAACATATGTGAAATTTGTAACAAGTTTACAGCCAACTTTACGAATCGACATTTGTGGTTTCTGCTCAAAGGTTTCTCTAACCAATTCGTTTCTTTCTCCAGACTTTCTTTACTAACACTTTTACTAATATTATGAACAGAACCAGTCTTCGGAAATTTCATCAACAACTGACGAACAGATTTATCTGATAGTCTTTATTTGAATTTTTCTTTCAAATTTATATATAATTTTTTCGTATGTCATTCCTTTTATTTTCCGCATGGCTACGAATACTAGTTCTCCGTATTCATTTTTATTAACTATCATTTAGATTTAAAGCAGTAAAACAAATTAATATAGAATATGAATCCTTATCATCTAAGCATCAATTTGGAATATCATATGATGTCATTCATACGTATTTTATATACAATAAAATCATCGAAAGTTGACTTATATAAAACGCTAATTTATTTCCGAACAATTTAATATATCCAAAAACGAAAAAAATAAATAACAGACGTTATTTTCTATAAATTTAAATTTTTTTATTAATATCAATTATTTTGAGTAATAGATTGTGACCAGAAAAAATAAATTAGTAAAATAAAACAAAAACATTGAATAATAATTGAATAATAATTTTTATAATAATAATATTTTTAAAAGACTTTATTTTCTGTTAATTTAAAGTTTTGAAAGATTTCAATTATTTGTTGTAATAGATAGTGACTCTTGATACACCCTCTAACTATTTTCATTTGGAACAATAGATTTCTTATATTTTTAATATTTTTAAAAAATTGTATAATAAAGCATTAAATTGGTTTTATCTAAAAATTAGATTAATTAAAAAATTAATTTGTAAATTTTAAGCTTTAAAATTAATTATTAATTACTTCAATAGTAATTATATTGTTAATAAAAAACACACTTCATGTAAAAATAAGCGAAATTAATTCTAAAATTTTTTTAATTAATAGTTAAGATGAGAACAGCAATAAATTTTCGAAAAAAATACATTTCTCTCAATGAAACGTTTTTGTTTAAATTACCTGGAAAAATAAATGATAAATAAAAAAAATAATTAGAGATTATTGGTTTGATCATGAAACTGAAATTTATATTTTAATTAAAAACAGAATTTAATGAAAAATTATCCTAAACTTTTCCTTTACACATTGGTTCTCTTTACCATCTAAAGGGTCTATTTTGGGAAAAGAAAAAAACAGATTAATTCTAATGTTCATTTGTTTAAATGACCATGTACAAAGAAAATAAATAAAAGACTTAGATCCATAACAAAGAAACTCTATTTTTGATGTAAAAGTGTAAAAAGAATGATGTAAGGCGTCTCGCATTTGACGTAGGAAAGCATTTCTCTTTAGAAGCTTTAATTAAATTATTTACATGTTCCTGTGAAGTAATTTAATGTTCATGATTTATTTACGGTTTTGCACATTGGTAAAAAAATATAATCTATGATGAATTAGCGAAAATACAATTATTTAAAATTAATAATATTTTAATTTATTATTATGTTTATATAAATATGGTATGTCAACAACATATGTGGTAGAAATTCAATAATTATAAATTTATTATTCTTCTTTAATATATTTTTCGATAAGATTTGAATAGTTTTCAAATATATTCATCTTCCTGTTGAGATTCAGTAATCTTTACTTTGACAAGAAAATCCTTTATATTTATTATTTATTTTAAGTAAATCATTATGTTTAGAAAATCGAATTGTCAATAACTTAGAATGCTTCTTACTTATGAAAATATTGAAAATTTTTATACAATTTAAAATATTATTATTATATAAATTTCTAGAAGAAATAAAAATTTAATAATTAAAAATAATAATAATATTTCTGTAACAAAATTGAATGTTTTAATAAGATAAATTTTATTAAATTATTTTTTGTTAATATTTGTTGAATCATGTTTTTTAAAGAAATGACTATCAAGTCTCTTTTTTGATCGGTATCTGACATCAAGTCTCTTTTTGACCGATCTCAAATTTTTGATGTTAATATTAAAGAAATGAAAATTAAATCAATAAGCAGCATGGTGATGGGTATTCCATCCTATGCAATTATGTTTTAAGGAAAAACAGTCTGTTATTACTATAATTATTACTGATTATGTTTTCAAATTCAAAGAAATTCAAGGTACCTCTAAATAAACGTGTCCATTAGAAAAAGCAACACTTTGCACCATTTTTTTCATATTTCTTTTTGATCTTCACTTATTTTATTTCTCTCTTTTTCATCAATCTTGGGCAGCACAGAATACAACACATAATCATCATTCACACACATAAAAGGTTTATCTGAGTCTAGAATCGAAAATTCGCAACTCCCTTAGCACACCAGTCCGTAATTATTTCGAAAATAACCATATGTACAAAAAATCCCACTGCTTTATCACTTTTTGACCTCAGAAATATTGCCGTGTAGATGAGAGAGTGAGTCATGATACAATCCCTTGACTCCTTCCTTGAAGGTTATTGACCCTTTATTGTTCTTATGATTTTATAAAAATAGATAAATAAATAACGCGTGGCCAATAAAGAATAACAAATTGTTTAAATACATTATTTTTAAACTAAAAAAATTTAAATTTGAATTATTAATTGATTTAATTTATGCCAAGATTTTTAATATTTTGCAAAATAAGCATACGTTATTTTTAGCAATATTTTCTTTTAGATAATGACGTATGAGAGCTGTGTAAGAAATTTGTTTAAACCCATTATGAAAATGGGAAAACATCTGAAGAAATTTATGAAGCTGTAGCAAAAACGGTACCAAAGTCCACTATTTATAGATGGACTAAACTAATAAAAGAGGAAAAATCATTACTTGCTCGAAATTCCCCTGGACGTCCAAGAATCTTAAGAACGAAAACATTTATCAAAAAATTAACAGAAACCTTACAAAAAACAAAAAAAAAGAAATCAGTTAGAAAATTAGCTTTAGATTTCAAATGTTCAAGAGGAACCTATTGGAAATATTATACATAATGACTTGGGATATAAGTGCTACAGGAAAATAAAAGTTCCCCATCTATCTGAGTCCCAAATCAATAGACGAAAGACGTGCTCATGTTTGTTAAGACATAGATTTAGCAAACAGGCAGTGAACAAAATTATTTTTAGTGATGAAAAATCTTTTGATGCAGATAGTCAGTTTAATCCACACAACAACGTCGTTTATGCTGTGTCTAGAAAATATGCAAATTTAAAAGGTGAACTTTTTTCAAAAAGAAAATATCCTTTGAAAGTGATGGTATGGGTTGGACTGACATACCAGGGTCCGACGAAACCTGTATTCTTATCGACAAAAACATCTTTTAATACAAGATTTTATATATTAAATTTCGGTCAAAAAACATGATTCTATCTGTTTTATTTTGTAATTTGCAATAAATTATAAATACATTATTGACTTGAAGGATGATTTATGCAGTTTTAGAATTTTTAGCCACTTAAAACTCTTCACTTATATCTTTTAACTAAAAGTTGAAATTATTTGGTTTCCTAGAAGAAGGTCTTAAAGGTTATTTAATATCTTTTCTATCAACAGAGAAAATTATGCCCTTCCAAAAACAACTTTGGAGTATTGAATAAAAGAGTTCAAAATGGTAGCAAACTTTGATAATTATTAAAGAAAAAATTTGAACTCATTTGTATATCTAATATAATATTTAATTAACAAATTTAACGCTTTCATTTTAATTTTTCAAAAAACGAAAATATTTCAATAACTTTATTTTATATCTTCACCGTTAATTAAAACAACTAAATAATTTTTATACTTCACTTCTAAGACCTGAACTTCTTCATATAATAAATGTCTTCTACGGGATGTCTGGATATTATTATCCTTTACAAATAATTAAAAATCCTTTGGTTATTGAAAGAAATAATTAGCATTGCTCGGACGCCTTATGAAGTGAAAGAAGAGTTTTCTTATAAAGCGGACAAAAATCTGAAGTCATTTTCAGTTTTGCTAGAGTGATGGGAAAATAATTGGCCTTTATTTTAGAGATTCTTGTGAAAATTTATATGGGGGTCTCATCAGAAATTTATGCCAAGACTACAACAAAACGTATTCTGAAATATTGTTGTTTTAATTCAATAGAAAGACATGGGAAAATATTCAACCCAATAATTAAGTTAAATTGGACTCCTTATCTTTTTTATCCCAATTTTCATTACTCATGTCACAAAACTGACAAACATTTTCCAAATAATTAATTTTTCTTCGATAAGATTTATTATTAAAAGTTTACAAGATTTTACCGATATATTAAGCCAAATGCTTTTCCTTCTTTCTTCATTTTAAGTTTTAAGAATTTTTTTCCCATTTTTAATTTATCTGAGTTTTTGTTTTATTTGATATATATTTGTTTTAAAATTATAGCTATTTTGAAAAACTTTCTTTTTCAGTTTTGTTATGATAGTGTGTACAGAGTGGCTGAAAAGTTTCCGAACTTTTTAAAGTACTTTGAAACTTGATAACTATTATATAAATATTATATAAACCAGCTAATCAACAAGTCTGAACAGTAACAGTCATTTATTAAAAGTATAATAATAATTATAAACGAAAAGCTACAATAAATGTTCAAAATTGCCTCAACCGGTTTCAATACATAAATTAAGGCGCTTCGGAAAATTCAAAACTATGGCCGCACATCGTTCCACTGTTATATAATCCAACACAGAGATCAGGGCCTTTTGAGAGAATCTATGTTATTGCATTTGAATATTGATATTTTTCGCCAAGATAAACAGAACGGAAAAATCCATCGGATTAAGATCTGATGAATATGGGGATCAAAATTCATTTCCCCAAATGCTGGGAAACAAGTTTTCATAACTACAAATTGTAGATTTTCGTAGGATAAACCGTTGCCCAGTCCTGTTGAAGAGTGAAAGATAACTTTCACTAACTTCCCACTTGCAATCAGGCGTTTCATTGTTCGATATTTTTGCAGTCACTTCAGTTTCATTTCATCATTGAGGAAGTGAACACGACTTATCTTGTAACTGCGCATCCCAAGCTTGCTTTTAACAATATTTTGGACTGTGTTGTTGTTGCGGAAGAAGAGCGACCAGTACGAGGATGGTCCAATATTCCACCAGTCTCTTTGAATCGATTGTATTCTCATCATATACCGCTTGTTTCTTTATACCACCTCTTTTAATGATATCACCTGTCTTCATTCCAAGTTGTACAATTCAATTATTATGCTTCTGTTACTTTGAATCATTATCATTTATTTAACTATAATTAAACAAACAAACAAATAGTAAATTTCGTATAAAAATTTTATGGGGAAATCAATTATTCTATTATTATTACATTAAAATGTTAAGTTCTTAAAATTATATATATGAGTTTAATTGGATTAAGAAAATCGATGTAGGGACTTTTATTTAACTCAACCAAATAACAATTATTTATGGATAAACGCTTAAAGCACAACAATTACACTTTACTATCACAACTGAAATGAAGAAAATATTAATTGAAAGAACACTTAGATTTAAAATATTTATTTGTAAATTTCTTACAATAAAAATCTTTTACAATTATTATTTAATTAAAAACTGTCAAAGATCAGATATATTTAGGTGCAAACTTAGTTTAGTCCGCTAAAGCCCTTGGTAGTTTACCAACTAGCAAATCTGTAAACTATGAACAGTAAAAAAGAAGAAGGAATAACAATAAAAATTTATTTATTTCTCGACCCTTCTGTTGTTCTCGGTAAAGGGATTGGCGGGATTGTTTTGACGTCAGAGTAAGATGATCTACTACCCGATTCGCAAATTGAAATTGGAGACGCGAATGCAGGAAGGTCATGTAGATATGGATCATCTGAGCCAGATGAAGATTAGATAGGATAATATGTGAGAAGTTCGAGAGATTCCTCTCCAGAATCTCATCGGTCTTGGTACGTAGGTTGGTACCATATGTGACCCCAAGATATGAGTAGACATGAGTGGGATCAATCGGTGGGATTGGTTCCCCATGGACAGGAGAGGAGCCGGAGGTGCACCCTGACATAGATATCCCCATTTAAGTTGAGGGAAAGATAGATATGGGTCAAGCAGCTGAGCGCATCAATCATGGTTTGCAATTTCTCATGAGAAGGAGAAAAAACCGCAATATAATTGATATACGCAAGGCAATCAAACGTATCATTGAAGACCTGAAGGCAACCAGGATAGTTACTAAAGTGGTTCAGCAGGAAATTGATTGCCAAACAAAATAGGGACATGGACAGCTGACAGCCCTGTTTAACCTCTCTATGTATGGCAATGGATGACGTGATGAGATGGTGGCATACATAGAAGGTGGAGTTGTTGTTATAGATGTTCTTTAAAAGGTTACCGTCCATGTCCGCATTCCAGACTTACGAAGAGTGAGTCAGATGAGCTCGTGTGGCAGGCTAGGAAATGCCCCCGCCACATGCAAGAAGCACACGCGAAATTCTTTCTGGATAGTGCGGCAGTATTTCTTGAGTCCAACAATGATCTCATTAAGTTCGCCGCAACCGTTTTGTGAATGGATTGCCTTTTGGTTACGGTGGAAGAGGACAACCGAAACGATCCACTCTAATAGGCGATTATTTAGAAGAAGAGCCAGGATACGATAGGACGAGGCTAAGATTGTAATGGGTCTCCAGGAGCTGACGAGGTGCAAAAACCTGATTTTGCCTGGCTTCAGGATCAATGTGGTCTTCAAGGATCGCCATCCTCTGAGAATCCGCCCATGTTTCAACACATGATTGAAAAGTGCGACCAATCTGAACTCGTCATTCCATCTTCACCTCGGGAGCCGAAGAAGAATTTTTGAGTAGCATCGACCGATTTTCGGAGACCAGTGAACGTTCGAGATTTCAGGGCCAGGTGCAGGCGTGTGTCAATTGGTGGCGAGGTTGGATTGCTATTCAGCAGGAGCTCGAGGAAGCTGTCTGAGGTGGAAGGTCGAATTTTTCATCTTCTCTCTGTGTACAAAGACTGTCGATTTTGGCGCTTTCTCAGAGAAACGGGATAGAAAGAGCTGGATAGCCACTCGCCAAGCAAATCCCAAAATATGGTCCGAGTCAATGTTTGGATTCCTCTGCATGAGGGCAATCGCATGCCAAGGCCTAATAAATACAACAGAAGGGTCTTGTATGTTGACCCGCAGGTAGACTTCGATTGCATTCCTCCCGAGTTAGCTGGACGTTTTGTCTTCTATGCTGACAGGTATATGATCAAGAGTCAAAGTGGAGGATGGAGCTGGCATCTTCAGATAGGAGGCAACATGAGGGAAGAAAGCCTCGCGATTGAGGATCAGCTCGCAGATGCACTTGTAAATTTGCGAGTCGCTCAACTTAATGTTATGGACCTGCTTAAGGTACTTGTTGTGATTAATACTTTTTCCATATCTTATTGCGTATGTTTTTGTGCAGTGAGCATACTTTAGCAGGTCGACAGAGAGGGCAACGACAATGACCGGCATTTCTTGATCTGTGCCACCAAAGAAGTTAATGACACCAAGATCAATTGTCCGGTTCGGAGAAAGTAAATCCGATTCAAGACCGTCCACATCAACTTCCAGAATTTCCGGGGGAGCCGGGTTCGAGGCGTTGTCGATCACTCGAGGGGGCGATGGAGATCACTCTTTATATCCAGACTAATTTACTGGTATTAGTATCTAGTCAAGCCTTGTGACGTCACCTCAAAAATTTAAACTCCCCGGTGCTATATTTGATCTTTGTGTTTCGTTTTTCTTCTGATTTTTCGTTCAATACTTCTCGTTTAAATACATATTTTTTATCTGATTTTTATTTTTATAAACTTATTTCCTAAATATAAAATTTATTTTATTAATTTTCTATTTTTAGAAATCCTTATTATTTTATTTTATTATTTTCTATAAATAGCAGTTCATAATATCGATTTTTAATAATTTCATACTTTTTATATCTTCCTTGTTTTTTCATATTACTATAATAATTAATAATAATAATAATATTAATAATAATAATAATAATAAAATACTAGAATGATATTAAAATAAAAGACTATTAAATTTCTTTGACAGTTTTAATTTCACAATATAAAAATCACAACAAACAACAAAACGTTTAAGTGTTTTTATCGGATCACTAAAAAATAAATGTTAATTGAGGAAGGCTCCACAAAAAGCTATCTTAACAAAATCATTGTCTTAAAAATTTGCAGAACTTTTCAGCCACTCATGTATGTTGTTGACATTGTTGACATTTTTCTGTTAATTTTTATTCCAGTAAAGCTGTTTTTCAGGATAAAAGTATAAATATAATTTCTAGCAGAATTTATAAACACATTTTCGTTTTTAAATAATCTTAAAGACGAAGTTGATTTATTTTGTTAATCACATTCACATGTAAAACAAAGTTCATGTTATGAGAAACAAAATTGATTTGAAAATAAAAAATTAAAAATATCATGAGAGGTAATAAAATCTTATATTGAGTTGAGAATTGGTGTAATCTACCAAAGATTTTATTTGGTTTTTTGGTAAGTTGAGATCGATTTTTAATGAAACTTTAAAAAATTCTAAAAAAGCTCTAATATTATTATAAAAATATCTATTATTTTTTATTTTCATTTTATTATAAAATATTCTTGATATCACCCATGGAAAAACTACAAAGATAAATTATTATTTATTAATACCAAATGAAATATGAAAATCCTCGAATATGTCCAAAGGCTGCTACTTATTTGAAATAATATACTTAATATAATATATAATTTTTATACTTTTTGTGTGGATTATAAATTAAAATTTAAATACCCAATGATGGTTTCTTATAATTATTATGTATTTAGCTTTTTAGTTTTTTCTATATATTTTTAATACAATCTGTGAAAATCGGTAATTTTTTATTAATCAATTAATTTTTTTTCTTCTTATAGATTTGATTTTAATATTAATTTTTTTATTTAAAATATGACACAAGACTTAAATATTTTATTTACTCTCTTTATAACATCTCAATTCGAAATGTTTCATATTTAAAATTAAATTTTTAATATATTTGAAAAAGAATTCTTTAATTTTAAAAATATTAAAATATCATACATCTTGTAAAACATATTTTAAAAAAATATTAATCAACTTAAATGATAATATTAATAATAATAATTATTATTATTAATTAAATAATTAATTAATTAATATAATATTATTATTATTACTATTACAGATATTATTATTATTTTTAAATGTAATTAAGTTTATAAACGTCTTCAAAATAAATTATTTTAACAATTTTCCAATTTATTATCAAAGCAAATTCATGAAAGAATTTCATTTCTTATAAAGTTTATTTAGGCTTCCCAATTTGGTCGGGTGTAACCATGATATTTCCAATAACTAAAGGGGATGCTGACAGGCCGTTTGTCCATAAAGTTGACATTATATTTCCACCAAGGAAATGGCATTGAAACAGGTCTTTTGTAGTATTGATAATAACTCTTCCATGAGAAAGGCATACTGACCGGTCTCTTTTCCATTTCTTCCGACGTAATTAACATAACCATTCCTAACAATATCGCGAATATTTTCTAAAGTTATTAAAAATATATATGATTGAAATATAAAGTACGATATTTAGCATAAAGTAAATAATAATTTTAAAAAAATACTGAGGTTTGTATATTATTTTTGATTACAAAAATTTTATTTTAATTATTTATTTTAAAAAATATATACTTAACTTTGATCTTATTATTATTATAAATAAATTTATTCTGAATAATTAAATATTTTAATAAAGCAATTTCCATATTTGCTCTTTTTTTCTATTATTTTCATTTTCCCTAAAGAATGTTTGTTAAAAAGAAAAAATATGATGTTTACCATAGAATGGTTTATTTAACTTTTTCTTTTCTTTTCTGAAAACATTTTAGAAATTTATATTCATATAAATTTCCAAAAAATATGATAAAATATAACTAATTATTTCTAACAATGTCTGCGTATTTATAGGTCATCGAAAACCGGATAATTAAAAATAAGAGAAGTTTTTATTAATTTGTATTTATTTTTTTATTAATTATTATTAATTTATTGGTTAACTGTCTAGTTTCAGAATACTAAACTAATTAAATAAATCAAAGGCTTCTTTGATTAACTTTTTTATTTCCTATTGATTTTATTTAAAATTCTATCTTTGAATATATCACACAGGGTTCGTAAAAAGTTGGAATAAAAAAATAAATGTTTTTTAATATTTTTTAATTAAATAATTTAAAAATTGCACTATCATTATTTTTATTAACTATAAAATATTCAATTTATCACACGGAATTTTTAAAATATTAAAATTTAAATAAAAATATTTTTAAAATCATAATAATTAATTAATTATAAATTAATTAAAAATTATTTTTTTATTTATAAATCAAAAGATGTTTAAAAAAGGTGATTATTAAAACTAAAATGTTACATACAGTTATATGAAAATTATTGTGTGTGTATGGAAAGCTGATAATATGGCGAAAATAATAAGACAAAGTTAATTAAACAAAAATATTGATTTATCGAAATAACATAAAACTTAATAAAAACGCGAAAATTAACTTGTACACCTTATAACATTATTCTCTGTATAAATTTTAAGACCGGTTATAAATTTATTAATAGTCAAAGATCGTTTTTCATAAAAAAATTAATCATATAAAAAGAATAAAAATTATATTCCTGTTTAATTTAATGGATTCATTCATTTTATTTTAAAAATTTCTTTCTAATGTTAAAAATATTTTTTAATATATTTTCTCGAAATTTCTTGAAAATGAAATGCCTCTGTGAATTTCCGTTAATTAAGTCCATGTAATAAAAAGTTGGTACAAAGCTAAAAAATTTACAGCGAAAAATATGTTAAAATCTTCATCATAAACACGAGCCATTTCAGAAATCCGACTTCAGGTTGTTACTTCTCCTTCGGAAGAATGGAAATTAATTATAAAAGTGTTTTACTGCTAAAATAAGAAATCGGGAGAAATTTAATTTAACCCAGAAATCCCGTGCCAGATCAGCCCTATTTTGATAAATAAAATTTAAGGGGAGTGATATATTGATAATACAAGCTATGATAATAACGCAATTCCTTTAGAAAATTAGATGTTGTTGTTAACTGAAAGATGTTGTCATTAAACAAGGTGAATCTTGTTATCCTTTCTTTGGTATCTTTGATAAAGCATCCGAAACGGCAGTGGTCAATGTTGTTGTGGTTGTATTAGATGGAATCCAGGTGATGTACCCATCAGAGGTTACATTTAAGTTTGTTAAGATTCGAGAGCTCGGTAGTTAGAAAACCTTAGTGATAAAAGAGTAATGTTATTTCTTTATCCGATCAATTGTAGGTATTTCATCGACATAATTCGTTTTGTCAGTTGCTTTTCTTTTCATAGTATTGTTTTTTTTCGGAAAGGAAAATCATTAAAGATCTCTCTTACCTTTAAATAAACAAAAAATGCTATCTTCTCTTATCAGTGATTTTTGTTAGACAGATCAAAAGTGAGTCTTTCTTAAATTGTTTTCATAAACAAATTGGACATTCAAGAAGTTGAAAAACACTCGATGGAATGTGTTCTACATTTTCAAATCGGTTTATCAAAGGGTTCAAGATAAACCGTGAAGTTGACTCTTCTTATTAAATATTGTAAATTGTATGTAAGTTTTAGTAATAGAATTTAATAGAATTTACAATAATAGAATTTACAAAGTCAGAATGTAACCTCGGTTTTTTAATATTCAATTTAAGTGATAAATATTACAAAATTCATCCGTGTTTTATTATTATTAATATCCATTTTATATAGTGATTTTTTTATTTTGCAGATAATAAGTTATTTTTAGTGGCTTCCTTTGTTCCGAGTAAGAAAAATGTTCGAGTCTTTATAAAATATTTGGTCTTCAAAACCATGCATATATATAATAAGCAAGGCTAGTATAACATCTATTGTACTGCATTGCAAAAATTATTAACCTTTACTTATACTTTGAACTTTCAATAAACGTCTTTGTATTCTTATGAAGTTGTTAAGCATAAGTATTTTAATTGAGTACTCCAATTATTTCTTATCCAGAATTTTCTGTCGTATTACTGACTGGGTGTTTTGACTGCGTTTTGGGGTCTTTATTATATGTGATAAATAAACCGAGAGTGGTAAAGATTTGGCAGAATGCTCATGCAGAAAACTACCAAAAACTACAGTACGAAACTTAAATCAAACCAACATCTGAACCAACTAAATCTCCATGAACAGGCGTGATATATTGACAAAGTGTGTGATAGCTGAGAACAGAAAGAATATCAATAATGCGAATTGAGAAGGAAGTTCGTATCAGCACTGAAACAACTTTATGAACGCAAAGAAAACAATAATCTGAGAAGATCAAAGTACCATGAGAGAAAACACAGAAGCATGGAGGCAGAGTCGGAAGAATCAAGACTGAAAAGACTGAATCAAGCAGATAATGTAAAATCTGAAATTAATTTTAAAGAATAACAAAATACATGCAAAGGTTTCAAAGCGTCTCTTTAATAAAGTGTTGATATTGTGCACTATTTTTTATCAGCAACCATAAAAATTGAAAACTTTCTTTGCATTTTAATTATAAATGCGCACATGAAAGTTATTTATGATTGGAAAAGTAATCAATGTCTTCAATTATTCAAAACTTTAATAATCTTGCGTTTGATACTTAAATTTTCCTGGGAAATTTTATACTTATGTACTCTCTATTTCATATATGTTATATGATATTATAATTATTTATGTTATTTCATTATATTGTTTAATAGTATTTTAAATTATCCTCTTTTTCCTTAATGTCATACTCCAATTAAAAGAATAAGTATAAATATCCGTAGACATTATCCAGTTTTAATGATTTATTTTCACAGCTTCAATTTAACATCTCAAAAATCTTGGTAAATATTTACTTTTGTCAGTAATAAATTAAAAAGCGATTTATTTTCTCCTTCAAATTTCGATGTATAATTATCCTTCTCGTATTACAAATAATTTCAACCACTAAAACAAAGATAAAAGAAAATCTCTCATCTTTATAATTTCAGTTTTGTTTAAAACACAGGTCTTTTTTTATAATATTAAGAAAATCAATTTTATTATTTTATATAAAATAGGCTCATATATTTGTGTTAGATGACATATAACAGATAATATAAATAAAAATAATGAATAGTTTTTATAAAATCAAAGTTCTTTGTTATTATGTTAAGACAATGTGATGTTATATTTACATCTGTAGATATAATTATTTCATAATTTTAAAATATCATTACTATAAATGAAAAATCAAACAAAAATTAACACAGCTTTAAAAAACACAATGAAAAATATTATTAAATTTCAGATAAAATATTTTACATGAGTATCATATAGAAAAAATTAAAACATGAATCTAAACATTTTAAATTAATATTAAATTAAAAAAATTAATTTTTTGGAAAAAAATTTCATTAAAAATTTTATGAACCTTTTCTATATATATTAAAAAATAGAATTTAAAATAAAATAAAAATGAAATAAGTTAATCAAAGACACATTTGATTTATTTAATTAGTTTACTATTCTACAACTAAACCGTTGACCAATAAATTAATACGAATTAATAACAACTTCTCTAATTTTTAATTATCCGGTCTTCGATGACATAACTATGCAGACATGTAGAAAAAATTAGTTATATTATAACTCATTTTGGAAAAAATACATAAATTAAAAAGTATATGAAAAATATATTATAAATATATAAAATTTTTTTCAGAGAAGAAATGAAAAATTTATAATAAATAATTTGAAGTCAAATTTTAATATTACTAAAGAAAAATATTTATGATAATAAATATTTCGGTTTCAAAAGGATAATTGTTAACTGAATAATAAAAAAAGATTGTTTAAATATTAATAATAGTAATAATAATAATAATAATAATAATAATAATAATAATGATAATAATAATAATAATAATAATAATAATAATAATAATA
>JBBMKC010033757.1:0-18289 GCA_037834085.1 Bipalium vagum | reverse complement strand
AAAATATTTTTATGTATCATTTGAAATTTTCGTTTTTTGTTTGTCCCAAAAATCTGCATTTTTTTCCGGTACACCTCTTAAAATTATTAGTACGTTTTTTTACTAAATTTATTATTGATTATTAAAAAAATTTTTAAAATGACCATGAATTCTGAAAAAATTAGAATATCATGAGTTCAAGCGAACCATTCCACTGCTTAGACAACCTGTAACATCATACAAGCACTTGGTGAGAACGTATATATTCTTTTCTATTTCTATATATATCTTTTCATATTGTTAAACAATGAAAAATATTACTCGTGGATTATTTTTTTGATTCTGATTTAAGAAGTGATACATCAAATTAATTTTCAATTCAATATAATATTAAGATTTATGAATGCTAATCATGAGCACTTTTGTCCTTGATTTTTGAAAATAACATTTCTAGACGTTAATGGTTATTTTGATCAACCTGGGACTGGTTTACAAATCAGTCAAATTTAAATAAAAGGAAATGACATTTTAAAAATTTATTACATTTTTGAAGGGCTTGATAAAATTTCTCTAACTAATGGTTGGTAGATCGATGGGAAATATAATATTTTATTGTTTATAAAAGATTTCAAGGTGGAAAAGTCGATCCCGATTTCAATGCTGCTGAAGTTTGGATGTCACATGTTTTTACTGAAGTACTTAAACGTTACAATGGAACTCGTCGGAGAATTGTGAAGGACTTGATTATAATTCTGTGCTAGTATGTTGGGTGAGAAACGCTCTATATTAATGATAGGTAAGTCAAATATTCCTTATTGTGTCTCTGGTTTGAAAACTTTGCCTGTTGATTACAAGTATAATTATAAACCATTGATTTGAAAGTTGGCTTGGTACATGAAATCTTGAGGCTTTTTTAATAAACTGGAAATTTATCTCATACTTGGTAATTGCACAGCACTAATCCCCTGTGTAATCCTGAGTAATCCCCCGACTAACTTTCAATTTATCTCACAGATTTAATCATGTGACTATGTTATAATTCGTGCTTTTAAATTTAATTATCGACGCTAAATTATTTTTAAGCTTCCGGCAACATTGAAATCGGTTGAACAGGTTATGCCTCAAATTCATTTGGTAAAACAGATATATTTATTAGGTGTTATGCGCTTACTGAAAGAATCATGGGAGATGATTACGCGTGACACAATTATTAATTGTTTCACAAAGACAAAGATATAAAAGTGAGTATGTAATATTAGCATAAAAAAGCTGAATCAGAATTGATGATTATTAGTAAAGACATGGCTTTAAACTCATTAAAATGATTCAATCATTTTTGTTAAGAAATGTCAAAAAGTGGAAATACTTTAATCATCTGGAAATCCAGATACAATGTATCATTTTGAACAATACATCAAAAGCGAGACAATTAACATTTGATTTATGTCTTAAAACCACTGAATCAACTATTTTATACGTTTTTTCATTGTTTAATTATTGTATATTTATTGGGTAGTCTAAAAAGTTTCCGCCGATTTTATTAATAAAATAAAAAAGTTTAAAAAAATAAGTTGAAATGAAAATTTTATTAAATTACATAATTGCCATTTTGATCGACAATGTCTTGCCATTTTTTTGGTAAAGCCAAAATTCATTAACTAAAATTTTTTAGATTTATTGGCAAAAAAGTGAGATAAGTATTTTTCGCAATCCTCTTTTGAATTTAATTTTAAACCATTAAGGGAGTTCTGCAATTAGCGAAAAAGATGAGTCTGGCGGTGCTATACCAAGACTATATGGAGGATGCAACAAAATTTCCCAATCAAGATTCCTCAATTTTTGCTGAGTCATGAAAGATACATGTGATCTGGCGTTGTCATGGTGAAACACAACGCCTTTCCTATTTATTAATTCGGGACGCTTTCTTTCAATTTCCTGATGTACTCTTGTCAACTGTTGACAGTTTATTTTTTGTCCTGGTTGGAGTAATTCATAATGGACTATTCCCAGACACAGAGCATTAACTTCCTTAAAGTCATTTTTGGTTTCGTCACAGTTTGTGAGGTCATACCACATTTTGTCCAAGACCTTTTTCGAATGCTATTATCGTACTTGATCCATTTTCGTCACATGTAATAAGACGTTTAAAAAAAATGGATCAACCATGTTTTTATTCAAAAATGTTTGGCATATTGAAATTCGGTCTTTCAAATTCGTTTCAGTCAAATTATGCGGTATCCATACACCCAGTTTCTTTATATATCCACATTTCTCTAAATGATTTAAAACTGTTTGATGATGAATCCCCAATTCCTGAGCTATTTCGTGGCTGCTTTTATTCCTGTCTTCTTCAACCTTCCTAATTATTTTATCGACTTTTTCACAGATTGGTCGGCCAGAACGAGGTGCATCTTTGACACAAAAATCATTCATGAACTGTTCTATCCGAAACAGTATCCGCTTCATAAACAGCATTAATCTTTTTAGTTACATGTGTAGCATTTTTATCTTTCAAGAAATAAAATTTCATTATGTATCGCATTTCTTCTTTATTTATATCCATTTCTAAAGATGAATAAAATTTTATTAATTAATCAAAATGCCTACTTTTTAAATTTTTTTAATGACAATGATTATGATAAATTATAAAATGATATATTAAAACAAAATCAGTTTCAATGAAACTACATAAAGAACATTTTCACCGTCTATTAACAAAATCGGCAGAAACTTTTTAGACAACCCTGTGAGAATCTAAAAATGTCTGAGTAACATATTTAATTTGCAGTATATTGAGCTTAGTTAACATAGTTGCTTTAAAGATATTTCATATCGTGAATTTTGTTTATACATGGAAAATATGAAGTCATTCGGCTATGTTAGAAAGGCAATTCTTAATTGGAATTGAATATCTAACAAAATTTGTTGGGAAATATTCAATAAATGTTAAAGGATCACCAAACCAACATTCATTACAGCATGTTTTTTCTATGAAACAATGTTTAGCCTTTCCATACCTACGTACTGTAGTTCTATTCTAAATGTCTGATTACTACATAAAGTATATCACATTATTGTTATCGGTTAAAAATTTAACGAAGACATTTCCCACTAAGTTACTATTAATGATAAACAGGACTTACAAAACACTTTTTAAAGGTTTACTGTTATGTATTCAATTTTCAATACCCATAAAGATTCTTCAAAATAAAGACTTTCAAAATTGATTACAAGTTTTACTTATTATAAGAAACTTATTTCCAGTATTTTGCTAGTCTTCAACCGCCTCATATAATCAGTTGAAAAGTGTTATTGCAATTAGTTTACAAGATAATTTAAAATTTAAAGTCAATTTTTAAAGAATAATTTTTTCAAAATTCTCTTTTTAGTATTGTCTACCTGACTGAAATTTCTGATATGCCAAGAATTTTCTAATTTGATTAACACGTTTTACTGAATTTATTTCCTTGATGAAATTCATAATACATTCAAAATTAAATATGCATAAAATTTATAGCACAGGACTGAGTATTTTTACAGTTCTTTTGATCAATTATTACAAAAAATTTCATGTCAAAAATGTTTTAGTGCTTGTAAATTTTAAATATAATAGAATATTAGAATATAAAATATTTGTTTTTATTTATTTGAATGACCAATAAATAAAAATTATATTAAATTTTAAAAAAAAATAAAGGAAATTTAGATATAAATAGATTGGATAAATGCGCACAATCTCAAAGGATTTCCAAAAAGAGAACTAATTTTATGTTTTACTCTTACAATTAAAGCAAAAACTAACTTAATGGATCTTTGGAACTAAAAATTCCCAAAAATTTCGGTATGAATTTTCTTAGACTTATAGCAACTGGATCAACAGATTTCTCGTTAAAAACCATTTGATAAAATTTTATTTCACGTTCACCTTTTGGAAAGTATCGAACTGGCTTGTATAAAACACCGTTATTGTCGTTTAGAACTTAACATGAAAAATTAAGATTAGATTATTGAAATGCAATGTCGATTATTAAAAATATTTGCTTTATTTTTGAAACCAGAAAGTAAAAATTTTTTCCTTTATAAATATTGTAAATGGGTAAAAAGAAAATAAAAAAAATTTTTAACAAAATGTTTATTTAATCAATTTTTAAAAAAATATTCAAAGACCAAAAATTTAAGTAGGTTTAGAAATATTTAACTTTCGTGTTTAGTAGGCTAATCGAAAACTTTTTAGTCTAACAAAGAAAAAATACTTTAATGTTTAAAAATAATTTTATTATTTAAAATAAAATTACTTAAGATATATTTGTTCGAACGGATGAAGTCAGGTTTTTTCTAAACCAGTTTTAAAGCTGAGAAAGTTTTATCTTTTTTTATCTTAGGTTAATAAACGCGGAACTCATTGTTCATAGCTTTCCCAAGCTAATTCTTCTTCAAGAAACATCCGTTCAGATGATATATCCATAACCAGAGAAATTGCACACAAAAATAATCATTTGTCATCCATTACTATATCATTTATATAATTGATATTTTCCTTAGCCGGAATAGTTAGTGGTTCCTTAAAAATGTCTGTGCGACCTATTTTGAATGAAGGTACTCATTTTTTAGTGACATAAGAAAAAAATTTGTTTATTGATTATTTCAAATATTCAATACGCATGATGCTTAATTTTTGAAAATAACGTTAACCACGCTTACTTAGACACTGTCAATGAAATATTTTACAGATCAGCTTCTAATTTTACAAATTTACAGTTGAGATTTATTTTAATTTTAATTTACTTAAAAATATTTCACAATTTTACTTCCGAAATATTTGCTGCTATTAAATTTTTTTGTCATTTTTCATATAAATATGAGACCTTGTTTAATGAATTTTATATTACAGTCGAACCTCCATTTAACGACATCATCTATTTAACTACGCTTGAGCGCGGTCCCGGCGAAAAAGGTAAAGGAAAACCTTAAATAAAACCTCTATTTAACGACAACCCCTTTTTAACAACATTATTTTTAATAACAAATAAACATTTACATTAAATTTAACCTTTATTTAACGACACTCAATTTGTTTTAATTTTTAAAAATCATTATGCAAAAATTTCAAATTATGATTTATGTATTATTTATTGATTTATCACTATTTATTAATAATTATTTATATTTAGTTCATTTATATTTTTAGAAATAGAGTCCCGTGTAATGAAGCCAAAACATTTAAAGAGACGCATCTTGGCATTGTATGAGAAAAACAGATTACAGAAGCTGCATCTAAGAATTCTAGCCATACAGAATTGGCCAAACCTTTTGGATTTCCCAGAACCACCATTATTGGGATTCTAAATTCCAAGACGTCGGTCGAAAGTGCCACTATGGTAGATGGTAATGGACTAAAACGAAAAA
Source organism: Bipalium vagum (assembly GCA_037834085.1). Taxonomy (NCBI): domain Eukaryota; kingdom Metazoa; phylum Platyhelminthes; order Tricladida; family Geoplanidae; genus Bipalium; species Bipalium vagum. The sequence goes on along the minus strand of JBBMKC010033757.1, from coordinate 12,904 downwards.
GAATATTTCAAAGTCGACATGAATGTCTCGATCAGGCGATTCTAATGTGGTTTAAACAATCTAAAAACCACAACATTCCAGTCACTGGCCTTCTTTACAGGAAAAAGCCAGAACTCTTGCAACAGCTTTAAAGATAAACGACTTTCAGGCAAGCAACGGATGGCTTCAAAAGTTTTTGCAACGTCATTCCATCGTCTTCAAGTCTTATCAAGGAGAGGCTGGTTCAATTAATATAATTGATCTCAATAATTGGCAGCAAGATGTGCTCCAAGAAAATATTTGGTAATATCATCCAAATGATGTATTCAACGTAAACGAAACTGGTCTTTTCTGGAAACTGTTGACGAAAAAGACTCTGGCTTTCACAGGAGAACAATGTACGACAGGAAAAATGAGTAAAGAGAGAATAACAGTTTTGGTTGGTGCTAATATGACTGGAAATAAAAAGTCGCCTTTGTTCATTATTGGCAAATCAGAAAATGCAAGATGCTTTAAAAATACAAAGATTCCACTAAAATATGTTTCCAATAGTAAAGCATGAATGACTGCCAGTCTTTTTGAAAAATGGCTCAAAGAATGAATACAAAACTTAAAATAGATAATGGAAAAATTTTGCTTTATATTGACAACTGTTCTGCACATCAACCAAATGTACATTTGGATAACATCAATTTAAAGTTTTTTTTACCGATTACCTCGGCTGAAGCACAGCCCATGGATCAAGGAATCATCCAAAATCTGAAAACCATTTATAAACGTTTGTTGTCGCGCAAAAAAGTCAGTTCAATGGACAATGAAAATTCATCGACAATTAATATTCTTGATGCTTTGAACTTTCTTCGCCGTACATGGGAAGCCGTAACATCAAATACTATCAAGAATTGTTTTCATAAAGCAAAATTTATGGATTGCCAAGATTTATCAGATGAAACAAATACAAATGATGAAGTTTCGGTGCTTTTTCAAAATTTAAAAGAATTGGAAACAATATCTACCGAGATTACTTTGGACATGTATATTGCAGCCGATCAATATTTGGTTTGGTGTCATGACCATAGATGAAATCATGGCATCGGTGAATGATGAAGAAAATAAAAATGAGTGGTGATTTAGATAAATCAGAATTACCTCTTGTTTTACGTAAGGCAGCATTTAAAGCTATGGAAATTGTGCGACGTTATATGCAAGAAAATGTTGATGATCCAGTGATAATTAATGCGTGTGACAAGCTTCATGATATTATTTCTAAAAATCGATTAAAAGAAATGAAACAAACAACTTTATTTGATTTTAATAAAAATTAATTATAATAAATTGTTTTGTATATTCTTTTTGTTATATTTTATGTAAAATCTCTCGATTTTTATCATTTACGTAATTAGAAACAAAATTTCTTAAAAATCCTCTATTTAACGACACTTTCCTTCGGTCCCTTGGGGTGTCGTTAAATAGAGGTTCGACTGTATTAAAAAAAGGTCCATTGTGTTAAAATTTGACACATCTGTTCACTATCTTTTGGATCATACCTATATCTATGACAATCAAACACAATATCTTATTTCAAAAAATCTTACTTTATACTAATTAAATAAAGTATCCTAATTAGAACTTTTAAAATATCGATTTGCTTCTGAACTTGTGTTGATGTCAAATCATATAGCAACCTTCAGATACAATTTCCTTTAAATGGTCACCAAAATCATATGCAGGTTCAGCTGCAAACCGTCGAGTATTCGTTGTGTTGACTTAAATGATTTAAGTAATGAGATAATTGTGCTAGTCTGTGATTGTCTGAATCAAACATTTTTTATCTTGAATAAATGTCCAAACTCAGTAACTACTCTCAAATTTTAGCTAAAAATCCAAAATTTCAAAATTTGAACATTTATTTTAATTACATAAAAAATGAATCAACTAAAACTATGTATGAAATCTTTGGATCACATTTCTGTGAGTCAATGTCGTTAATTGAGTCTTGATTCATAAGAGCCCATCATCTCCAAACTTATTCCTATCACTTTATGCGATAAAGGAACTCTTGCCAAAAACCTCGATAAAAGTAAATAATTAAAAAACGACTCCGAAAATCAAGAATAATGACAAGTTGTGACAACCTCATTGATCAATACCGAGGTTTTTCAAAATATAAATCTATAAACAAAAAACAAATCGTGAAAGACGAACAATAGCACCATATATAATAGGTGAAGTCTTAACTAATTTATTTGCTCGTCTTTTGACTACCGTCATAAAAAACGTTTCTACAATTGGGACAAGTCGGGTTGGTACTGGAATGAAACCATTTGAACATGCATTCTTTGTGAAACTTCTTCTTGCACTGGTAACACGGCATGGACGGCAATGTATATTTGCTTTGATGAAGGATAGCATAACAAATCATACATTCCTCAATTCCGTTAAAATAGTTATCCAGATTCCGTTTCCACAATCGGACTCCGTCGTAAATTGATCCATTCTGTAAAAAACCAACGGAAAGAGTAACAACATGTCATCAATTATTTACAAAAAAACCTGATTTTCTAATGTCATAGTCATTTGATTGACCCAATGTTTCCAGTGCGGTATTCTGACAGTCATTTCTTTTTTGTATTCGGAACTTATGTTTCCAATCGGGTAATTGTTCGGCAGCCGAATCAGCTGTTCCAGACTCTGATCGCAGGAAACGTTGTATTTGACAGTCACCTCTCCGATCATGGGAACAGCTTTGATTTCAATTTTATCGTCCAAATTTTTCTCAATGACATCTTTCAGTTCTCTGAATTCCATAGTGAAAAGTTCCCGTGTCAAAAACTGTCGTACAAACGAATCAACTGATTGTTGCGATATTGTGTCCAAAGATTTCCACCAGTTTCGACACAGATTCGGCAACACTTGCATACTGCGTCGAAAAATATGAGTGGACAAATGATAAATTGTGAATTTCGATCGTTTTTCCGTTGATTGGGAGAAAATTTCCGGTTCTTCTGTGATCAGATTACACGAGTGTCGGTCTCGGATAAAAGACAAATGTTTCTTATTGATTATTGGATTTTTTGGCATGATTGCGAAACAGAAATTGAGAAATTTATCAAAACAACGATCATTTTTTATGAGAAATGTACTGATTTCGGCTCTCAATTTTGATTGGGCAGCGGAAAACATCTCTAAGACAATATTCCATGAAAGGAAACAACGAATAATGAAAATTTGACTTTCGATTTGATCAAAATTGAGCTGCTCCAGATTTTCTGTGGACATGTACTCAAGAAGTTTTTGCGGTAGATTAATGGAAAACAATTCCAACGATTCGGTAGTTTCCGATGCATTGACCTGTTCCAGTAACAAGCCGGACAGCTTTTCCGTTAAATTCAACAGACAATTATAAGCCGCCAATTGTACCGACAGAGAATAGCTGGACATCGATTCCAACAGTGCATTGAAAACAATAAGAAAGTCTTTAGGTAAATCGATCGGATCGTTGATATTTATTTTGGACGAGAAATTGTGTCCGAGTAGAACATTGATCGGACAAAGAGAGACTGTGTCTGTAAGGGCTTCCAAATAAAATACAAACAGATCATTGTAGACCATTTTCCCCAAATGATGATCTCCGGAAACGAAAGAGAATTGGTCCAGAATAGCAGTATAGATTGATTCGGAGAAAAGGTTTTCCCATTCATCAATAACCATATCGATTTTTACAGAAGCCAAAGAAACCGTTGTTGTGGAAATCACTTTTAAAAGCCAACAGACATTCAACAAATGATCTCTGTTATCTGTAATCGGATTGGATCTGTAATTGCTACAATCAATAAACTGTTGACTTCGGACCAATGTATCGATAAGACAGAAAACGAATTCCCATTCGTTTTGATCGAGTATACAATTTTCAACTCCAATGGAAATGATTTCCAATAAAGATGTCAATTGAAAAGTTTCGTCGTCAACGACTAACGAATCAATAACAGGTGCACTGTGCAATTGATCAAGGTACATATCGAATTTCGATCTGAAATTCAACAGGATGGGGAAACATTGTGAAAAGTAACCGCTATCATTTTTACACAAAGCACTCATAACGACCAATGCTCGGTTGATATGAGAACAAGTCAAATGCTCGTTATTATCGTCACCTAAATAAGAGACTATTGTTGCCATCATGATTTCTTGAACGAGATATCGAGCTTTGATAGCACATGGGATGAGAACGTGATTGATAAGAGATAACTGTCGATATGTCAGGCCATTATCCACCCAAGAATTGATTCCAAAATCAACAGCATTAAGAACTGAATCAGACCATTGGGAATAGTTTTCTGGAATGCTCTGTCGAAGAGAAAACAAAACCAGAGTTGGACATTCATTAAAAATTGATAATTCGCTGTGACCGATACTGGCGCAAAGAAGTAATTGGTCTTGAAAATAATTAGACAAATCAATACTGTGCACAAAATTATAGACTTTTTCACATTCGTTCAATAACTTATTGGAATTGTGACAACTCGAGAACACTTTTGTCAAAATTGAATTGACCAAAATCGCACTGCATCGTATATTGTTATTGAATGACTCATCGAAATTAAAAGAGATAAGTGGAGAAAGAATATTGATTTTGTTAATTGCATTGATTACCACTCCGTGTTTGGAGTGCAATAAAATCGATGAATAACGAATTTGCGAATAGAGCTCGTTTTCTATTGCCAGTAAATCCTGAACAAGTATCCCATGGATATGTGACATGATCTGTTTAGCAGTAAATTCATTGGCGTTTTCGAGAATCTTTTTTATGATACAACTGATGTTCGTCAAATCATCACAATGCGATATCGACATCGTTTCATTTACCAAATCTTTGGACACTTCTACACATAAATGATCATCACATTTCTTTAAATAGGTCAAAATCAAGCTCATGTCAAACTCTTTATTGGTTGTTGTAGTTACGCACAAGATAAGTTTCAATAGATTTTTTGCAAATGATTTCGGAATCAATAACAAATTGTTATTAGAAATCAGATGAGACATACCTTGTTCCATCATCGATATCAATTGCTCTATTTGATCGGTAGACATTGATCTATTCATATTCTCATTGATTGTTTGATCCATTAACTTAATCAATATCTCAGCGTCATTTCTGTGACATTCAATTTGTCGACAAATATCCAACAAAACAAACCACAAGCTCGAATCAATGTCCATATTATCCAAGAAAACGCCATCCATTGATTTCACAATGATTTTTTTCCAAAATGACAAAGCCACTCGAGCAAGATCAGCTTGAGATTCCCTGTGGATATTTGATATAAATCCAACATAAAATCGTGCGAAAAATACACTGATTTGTAACGGGTTCAACATATATAAAAATTTGTCGAATGCACGAGAATCACGCAACAGTTTCGATAGACCACGGTTGATGACACCAATCACCGACCCATTGTATTCTTGAATCAAATAAGGGCATTGGATCAATATGTTGAAATCTGTATCGTCAATCTGCTCTAATGTCATTGATTGGTTGTTGGAAAAACACGTGTAGAAATATGGGATGAGGCATTTCTGGTGATTCTGAATGATTTTCTCTTTCAATCGAGGCTGTATGACTTCAACTAATGAGGCGTAAAACGATTTAAGCTGATCCCCGTCACATTTCTCCAGTTCTGACAACAATATTGTAAGATTATCACAGAAAAATTTGTCGGTATGATGTTTGTCAAACCAAAAAAGAATTCGATCAATGAAACACGATGATTGTACAGTTTCTTTCGTGATTAGGGGATTTATGAGGCAATTTATTAATAATGGTATTGCATTAGTTGCTTTTTTCATGCGAGTTTCTGTGAAATATTTCTCGCAGAATTCCAATATATGAGACAAGACCGTACCCAACAGTTTTACATTACTCCTCTTATTCCCCGCGATCATTGTGTAAACAGAACATTCCAGAACCATTCTCAAGGTACAATTTGATTCCACCTCATTACAGGTGACCCGTGTGCATTCAGTTCCCTTCATCATGACTACTAAAATCTGTTCAAAAACGCCACTGGCCTCGTCGGTGTCAAGGGAAACTGGAATATATGTGAAAAAAGGCATCATACATGTATAAATTTGAGATATGTTTCCATCGGCAGCACACTCCAACAGTTTCAGAAATTTCGGTAAAAATGTCGTTTTAAAACTGACAAATTTCCACACCTGATCTTTCATGTGCTCGCAACATTTAACAATACTGGTCCATATTCGAGACAAAAGATGTGGGTGATAATTATCAATCATACGAAAACATTCACAGACATTTAATGAAATAAATGGATTTGTTGTTACCATGTCCGGAATGTTATCCAGTAGTTCCGATCCCAGCTGGATATAAATCGATTGAATAATGTTAATCTTCTGTTTAAAATGGGACCAGAAATTTTTAGATTTCAGTAGAACGGTGAGATCTTTAACCGATTCTTCATTTCCTTTTAAATAAGGAATCAACGTGATAATTGTTCTAATGTTGACCACAATGTCTTGGATGTATGCTTCTTCAGCTACACTAAAGGATATTTCGGCTTCGTTAATCTTTGGTGGAATCTGATTCAGATTCCGTGAGATTATTTCATATATACTTTGCCAGCACAGCAAATATGCCTTTTCCTGCTTTATTTTATTTGGAAATGTGTCATAAAATGATTGCTTTGCAACATTAGCAACTGGGGCGTGCAAATCAGATTGAGCAATAATCCAAGTTGGAAGTAGCTGTTTGATAACTGAAGATATCTCTTTACCACAAATTCTAGAATATATTCCCATCAAATGTTGAGTTAATTCTCTAACTTTTTTGTCATCATCTAATGATAATCTATTGTAGAGTTTGGGCCAATATTTCAAAGTAGAAATCACAGATGACTCATCCTTATAATTTAACATTTCTAATAAATCAATTAGGGACTTTTGCTTTGTTAAAGGGTCCTTCTTTTCCAATTTTCTTAAATTTTTAGATATATCCAGATCAATTTCGCTTGATAAACTGTCTTGATCGTTGGGTATAAAATCACACAGGCTTGGTAGAGCACTTGAAAAGCATAATTCAAATCCTTTAGAATTTTTTTCTATAAATTTTGATGCTTGGATACTACTACAATGTAATTTATTTCTCAATTTATTCTTATTTTGTCCTGGTTTTCCAGACTCCATCTAAAAAAAATAATATCTTATAAAATGTGAATTTAATGTGTTGAGTGAACTTTATTACATTGAATTAAATACATTACTAAATAAATAATATTTTACTAAGGAATTAAAATCGCTGTGATATATACGAAAATATAAACAAATATTTGAAGACACGTAATATTGTTCTTTAATTAAAATTACATATAATATAATTGAATAATTTTATTTTTAAAAAGTTAAATTTAATATTCAGGATAAAAGTACACTCTATTTTCTAATACACTCATGTTCCAACAAAATCCGTAAAGAATGTATACATGTCAATTTTAAAAATTCTTATTTAGAACTGCCACCGGGTCAGTGAAGCAAACCATTAACTCCAATTTGGATAGCCAGTTGAAATTTGTTAATATTTAAATATTAACCAAGTACATTATTATTTGACTCAAAAACATAATAGTTGAGTTCCTAACTCAATAACCAATTTGAAAGACTGAAACTTTATTAAATCCATAATCAATCCACTGAATTGCTTGTTTTCACCACAATTTAATGTTTTGTTACTACTAACAATTAGTCGTGAACTTAATACTATAAAACAAATCTCAATCTGACTATTTAAAAGTTGGTAAAACAAAAAAATCAATTTAAATAATTAAACTTTATTGGTTTTAAAGTACCAAGCTTGTTTTTTCACAATTCTAATCATTTCTAATCAGATACACAATGAGTATTCCAATCGCAAAACACAATATCTATTCAGTTTCAAATGGATCAAAATCAATATTCCATAACTATAAAATGGAGAAAAAGTAAATGATATTTAAAATTTATATAAATCAATTAATTTTCAATGAAGGAAAATTTTATTATCCAAAGCATGAAATGAAAGTGAATCTAATTCATCAACATGACAATTCAATTAATCTTTTGGCAGTCAGTTAAAAAGACCATCAAGCTCCTCGTGATTAGGTAGTTGTCCTAAATTGATTTCATCGTGTGGTTTATTAAACGTATTAGGCAATAATTGAAATGTTTACGGATTTTAATGTTTTTCCCAAAAAAATCGCCAAATATATCTTCCTTACGAAATATATCTTCTTTAAATATAAAATCAAGTCTTCTTAAATACAGCACCAAATATCTCTTCGTAACAAAATTTTTGGGTTATTCAAAAGCACATTTCTTCAAATTATAAAGACCACTAAAGAATCTGGATGGATATAATAATAATGTTAAGATCCTAAGTTTGGGATGATAAAAAGGATTGTGGAGACTACGAGGACCAACAACAACAAAACCACCAAGTGCAGCCCCAACCAATTTGGACAACCAGAAAAACTCTTCATCCTAAAAACTTTATGTGTGCATGACAATTCCGAAAAAACTCTTTGTAAACAATTGTGTATTATTTACGAATTTTTAATTGTGTTTATCGAATTATTCTTTTCTGTTGTGTTTTTGTTTTTTAAAAAAATGTATATACTCATTGAATGTGTTGTGGAATTAATGTAAACCAATTCTGAACAAATTAAGTGATAAAAAAAATTAAATAATAATTTAAATTTAAATAATAACAAACGATAAGCAAATAATAAAAAATTAAAAGTAGATCATATAATAAATAAGATATAGTATAAAATAGTAGATTGATATGTGGGAATTATCATTAGTATTATTAGGATGTAGTTTATATTATTATTATTATTATTAATGTTATATAAGAAAATTTTAAAGTAGCATTAAGTTACTAAAAATAAAAATTTAAAAAGAAATTTCATAGGCAAGTGGTAAAATTGGAAAGAAAACAGGAAAAGCAAATTAATTAAGTAAAAAGATACTTATTAAAAATAAAAATAAGGAGAAAATAATTGTATAAAAGACGGTAAAAATTCCAAACTAAACACAAAAAAAATAATAAAAATTAAAATCTTAAAACCATTGGTCAACAACAAATTAAACGACGACAATTATTAATTCTCAAAAAGACGACAATCATTAATTCTCAAAACGACGAAGATCATTACGATCATTAATTCAGTCTAGCTAGTTCAAAGAGACTCCCCCACAGAGAAAATAGCGACATCAAATTGCAGGAGTATCATAATTACAGCAGAGTATAAAAAGACTTCTAAAATAGATAGTAAATCAGAAGATTTGGGACAAATCAAGTATTCCAACTGTAATTTGTCAAGACTACCACGACTAAGTATTCAACTACACCGAGTGTTTCAATCCCATTATAAGATCCCACGATTCCGATTCAATATTCAACTACATAGTATATTTCATCAAGCCAGGGGCTCTAACGTTTCCAAACCATTGTTTCCTATCAGCGTGTATCTCAATCCTATACGAAACTGCCGCCGGATTCCCAAACAGCTATCATAATTTTATGCTTTATTTTTAAAGTAAATTTCGTTTATTTCGACTTGATACTAAATAGTGTCAAAGTTCACCTTTTAATACACATATTTTAAAGCGTATTAGTTTTGATTTTTAGAATTTAAGTCTAATAATTTGTGTCTGATTAATAGTTATTCATATTTTAAGTATATTATAATAATAGAGTACGTTTATATTTTAAGAGTACGTTTAGAAATTTATAGTATAATATAAAACCGGCTTAAAATCAAATATTTTAAGACTGGTCCCGATCTTAAATAATATTCTTTAAAACCGCATATTCATTTTTACTTAACTAACCAAGCGTGTCCTGTTAGACAAGGCACAGTTTGCAGAAATTAACATTAACTAAATACTCAGGCCAGGATCTGAGAATCAAATAATTTTTTAATTTCTTTTTCTTATTTACCTTTTGTTTTTTTGTGTTCATATTTCACCAACTAAGTAGGGCAGTGAAATATATTTGTTTTTCTTAACTGAGGACCTCTGAGCCTAAGAGCGAGAGGGTTTTTATAAATAATAACTATAATTAATAAACTTACATTATTCGGTTAGAATTGGTATCACTCATTTGTAATATCAAATTTTAATTCGATTTCAATAAAAGTATTAAACCAATATCGTTATCTCAGTTCATTTAAATAATTTTATCGAACACAACCTCAAGCAACCTTCAACTGTTGAGACCTAAGCTAAACTTAAGCTCCGTATTTTAACATCACTTTAATCACCCTCTTAGGATCTTAACATTACCTTAAGTTCTAAGATTGATTTTCTTAACAAAATCTTTTGATTTAATACACTCAAATTCTTAGGAACTTAACAATATTGTCGAAATAATGTAAGTCAATATGATGTATATAATGTTAATATAACATTTTTGTAATTAATGCAAAAACCAGTTTTTTATAGACTTCACCAAATTCCAACCTTAAAATAGTCTCTAGACATTCATTAGCAAAGAAAAATTATTGGTCATTTTCAAACACCCACCTGGAGATAATGCCCCATAAATTTTCCATTGGGTTCAGATCCGTACTACAAGCGGTCCAATCTAGCAAGCTAACATTTTTCTCGGAAAACCATGATTTGGTGAGTCTAAATGTTATCGCAACATTGTCTTGCTGAAATATGAATTTTTTCTAATAAATCCATTTCATTTTGTCATAAACCCGTTTCCAAAACATTTTTTACTATTTTCTCTAATAGAAATATGTAACTTTAGGTCGAACTTCACGAACTCCTCACTTCTTTAATGCTGTGCTCATTTTACTTGCACTGATACACAAATCTAAACTTTCTTGAATCAAAATGACCACAATGAAGCCATATATTGGTTCGCACCCCAAAATAAATAAAAAAATCAGAATAAATCTTTATTACACTTATAAAAGCTTACAATAACATCAAACAAAGAAACCACAATAAAAGTCTGAAAAATCAATAAAACAATAAAGAATCAAATATCAATTAATTGCCTGGATTAAATTCAATAAGATAATTTTATTAAAATCAAATTCAAAATGAAAGTTAAGAATCAAGCAATATGTTTAAGTCGTCAAATAAATGAATAATGTATTTATATATGATAATTAAAACAAAAAAGACATAAATGATAAAAACAATAAGAAATCCTCTCACCCGGAGCGACGAGTCCCCAGTTCGTCCTCTAGGTTCTATTCTAGGTTCTTAGATATAGGTCAATTTAGTTCCTCGTGGCATTTTATTTCTATTTACAAAATATTTAAAATTAAATCACAAAAAGATTTTTATCATAATAAAATTTTTAAACTGATGATATTTAAACTAAATATTTAAACAACATTTTTGAGTGGATTTATACCACTCTTATATATCGCAGAGGTTCCCTCAAAATAAAAAAAAAATTCCTTTCCTCAAAGTATGGTTTTCCCTACTACTCTCTTTTTCTTACTTTTTCTCTTTACTTTTTCAAATACTAAAAATACTAAAAAATAAAAAAAAAATCACTAAAAAATAAAAAAAAATCACTAAAAAATCACTAAAAAATAACTGAAAAAACTAAAAAAATTAAAATTGAAAAAATCAAATTTTTTCTTAAAAAATGGAAGCCAAAATAAACGATTTAAATAATTTATCTTATGAAAAATTAAATAAAATTGAAAATAAATTTCCACAAAATAAATATTATGAAATATTTTTAAGAGCCGAAAATTATAAATTAGAAGAAAAATTCTAAAGATTTATTATGGTTAATAGAAAACTGTACATTTGAACCATATAAAAATAAAATAAAAAAAAATGAAAATCTGAATGATACAATTATTTATAATTACTTGAAAATAGATGAAAATCTAATGGTGGAAATATTAAAATTTTGTCAAAACAAATTACTTAAATTTTTAAATAAATAAATTTTAAAATTAAAAAATGATATTGCGAAATTTGTGATAAATTTATTAATAAAAAAATAAAAGTCATCATGAAAATACAGACATACATGAAAAAAATATTTAACAATTTCAACGAAAAAATAACGAAAACATTGAAAAATCAACGACATCGATGATAAAAAACGACAAGAAAAATAAAATAACGACTTCAAAAATACAAACAACGATTGAAAAAATTGAAGAAAAATATATATCTTTTTTATAAAAACAGGAGGTGATATTCAACAGGCAATTACAAACAAAAAACTTTTAAATAAATTTACAGCAGGAAAATATCAAGGCGAATTTCATTTAAAATCTTTAAATCCTTTAAATAAAACAAATCCAGTTCACAATTTTACAGGTCCAGGAACAAATGTTGACAAGTGTATAGAAAACTATGAAGAAATAATAGAAAATTTTGAAGACAATCAAGACTTATCAATTCTCCCAATTCCAAAACCTGATTCCATTCCAATAAATCGAATAGATCAAGCAGCAATGAAACATGATGTCAAATATATGTCAACAGATTTAAAAGATCGACATGTTGCAGATGTAGAAATGATTCATGAAATGAACAATATTCAAAATCCAATTCCTAGAGAAAACCTTGAAAGAGCAATTGAAAAATTAATTATGAAATGAAAAGTTGCTGTTGGACTTGATTTAGAAAGATCTGCAAAAAACCTCGCTAATGAAGAACTATTTGAAAAAACAAAAGTTCTTCCTGAAAAAAGTAAACAATTAGCAAATGAACTTCACGAAGAATTCAGAAAACCTAAAAATTTTTTAAAAGTAAAAGTTAATAATAAGGATGATATTTGGTCTGCAGATTTAACTTTTGTTTCTGGAGAAAAAGATTATAAAATAATTCTAACAGTTATTGATTTATATACTCGTTTTGCTTTTGCTGTTCC
>JBBMKC010033647.1:0-18300 GCA_037834085.1 Bipalium vagum | reverse complement strand
TTTACGCATGGAAAATAATATTTTCTAAATGGCCTCCTCTAGATGCCTTACATTTTTATAAAAAGATATTTAAAAAAATAAAATAGTCAGTTACTTATGAAACACCCTGTATATCCCTCCTATAGAAGGTTGAGCTAACATCATGAATTGTCACATGAACTTGAAACTTAACTAAATTTGTTAATATATCAAGAATTTCTAGATTATTATTTTATATTATATTTATTTTTTATACTCTCTCATTATTAACATGTCGGATGAATAAACATGGGGGTTGGAGTCTTGTTATTTAAAATATTTTGTTTTTTTATTGGATATCCAATGAAAACAATATAATCTTTATATAAATGTCAGAAGAGATGTTTAAAAATTAATTAAATAAAATGAACATTTATGTATTTTGTTTAATTTTTACATTCCTAAATGGGACATTGCTAGTAAGATTATAAGATGAAAAATGCATAATTTTTATTTCATTTCAGAGTAAAAGCTTAAATGATGAACTGTTAGATGACTTATTAAAGTACAATAATAAGAATTTATATAATATGATTCGATCAGCAAAACGGCAGTTCGATCCAATAATGTATAAAAGAAATAAAATGAACTACTGGCTTAAAACTCTTATCGATAATCCTTATCTGATAAATAAAAGGCAATTCGATCCGATAATGTACAAAAAAAGACAATTCGACCCGATTATGTATAAGAAAAATCAATTTATGAAGAAGCTGTTTGATCCAATAATGTACTAGAAGATCTCATTTAAAACATTTTTATTGAAATGTTCTAAAGAACAAGAAAATAAATAAATAAATAATTTGATGTAATTAGGATAAATAAAATGCTTTGTGTATTTGTGATTCGGAAATAATTTATATATATACCACTGTAGATATTGATGTTACATTTGTAAAGAATTTGTTTTGAATGATTGGATCTTAAAAAATAATAGGAATAAATATTTATAAAAATATATATATATAAATATAAAAAATTTTTGTTCTGAAAATTTTATTTTTGTAATTATTTTTTTATTATGCAACGTCGTTTGAGCTTCGGTGACGTTCAGAAAATTGATAATGAGAAGCTTTGAAGGTTTGAAATGAAAATTAAAATTGAAGATTAGATTTTATACAAAGGATTAAATGATTTATAATTATGATGAAGTAAAAGTAATATCTTTGAAAAATAATTCCGAAATTTTTAAGCCCATCAAGAAATATTTTACTCTTTAACTATTTTTTTTATTTCATTCACATTTTATAGTTGCCATTTCATTTTTCAAATTTTGTATTTTTGCAACAACAATTATTACTGAATTCATTTCTCCTGCTTCCTCTTATTTCACAGTGACAGTTAGCTAATATTTTTCTCTTTCTTTTCGTAACCCCTGTGATAATGTCGCCATTTTTATTATTATTATTATCTATTATGATTTTTAGGTTGATTTAAAATTTTAATAACTTTTAATTGTCAGTTCCAGATATTCTGTTCTGATATTCTTATCGGTCACAAAAAATACATCCTTCTTGAGTCCTACTTGACTCCAGAAATTCAAAATCATTATTGTAATTATTTTTTAGTCTTAGTCTTTTTAAACAAAGGATTTTTTATTTTCAAATATTATAATACATGTAATTTTTAGGTAATATATTAAATTTTAAAAGCAACTTCAAAAATATAACTTATTTTTTAATTTCTCTTTTAAAAATTTTAATTTCAGAAATTACATTATTGTAGTAGAACACCACTGTCTCTTTGCTACCCATGAAATCAACAAAATCAACAATTAAACAAATTGTTCTTATCAAATTGTTTTTATCAATTTTACAGAAATAAAATTGATAATTTTTCACATTTCGTTTGAAATATGATTCAATTTTATTTATTAATAATCATTATTTTAACAATACTTTCATAAAAGATTGTGAATACAAATCAAAAGTATTTGTCAAAATATAATTTTATAAATTGTGAAAAATAAATTCACAATATTTAATTAATAATAATAATATTATTATTATTATGCTTGAAATTTCCTAATTGTGGAATGTAACATATATCAAAAAAGCTTAAATAAAACAATTTTCATATAATTCTGAATGAATTAAATAAAAAAAAAATTATTTTTCACTGTTTTTTATATTTTATTTTTCAATTAATGTTAATGTCAATTTTAATTCACATTCCATTAATTTAATTTTTTCTTTAATTTCAAAATATAAATAATATTAAAATGAGAATCTTTTTTGTTAAGCATTTTTGCCTTTGGTTTTCTTGTTATGTTAAATCAAAATAAAAAAATTGGGTATAAATTTTGCTAATCAATGAATTTTTGAAATTTTAGAAATGTTTTGAAACATCATCTAATTCATCTAAAACATTTAATTAATTCAGATTAGTTTTTAAAAATTTTCTTTAATTTATTCGGAATTGTTTTGGTCTAGGTGACTTGAGAATCTCTATCGACTCTTATTTTTATCAATTAACATTGTTAGATTAAATATTTTGACTCTGTAAATTTCAAAATTTTCTGATAATTTTTCATGCCTTAAAATGAATGAGAAAAATTATTCAAGAAATATGAAACCTAGAAAAAATAACCCTTTTGATAATGATAGAGACTTCAGCTATTACTTGCAATTTTAAGATTTTGATTGATCGTACAAATTCAAAATTCACTCTAAATTATTGTTACATTTGTTCCATACCACTTTTAATGTTCTAAACTAAACCCTTAAATGATTACACTTACTGATCATGACATACACAATAGCATTATCCGCCCTATTCTTTCAATATCACCCAGTATGCCATAGGTTATACATGGTAAGGTAAAATTTAACTAATGAGAAATAAGACAATTCACTAAATATTAACATATTTAATTATCATAAATTTTTACCTATTTTTCCAAATGACCTTAATTTAAGATTTAGTTTTATCTTGATCTTGTTTTATTTAATTTGGATGTTTTCTGCATAAAAAATAGGTCTTCTGTTCACTCTAAAATTTTGTTGTATTCATTTTAGTATAAGGACAGTCTTTTAAGTTTTGCATATTGATGCATACAAGCCTACAATAAAATATTATTATGTAAAACAAACGTCTATATATAGATCCTAAGAATTTTGAATTTTGTTTAATCTTTGATTTAATTTGTTTTATCTTTGTTTACAGCGACTATTTCAAAAATGTAATCAGTGAAAAAATTTGAATTCACGAGAAAATGTACGAGCAATAATCCTGTACAATTTTTGAAGAGGATTATCTCTGGAACAATGTCGATCTGAAATGAGATCTCTTCTTGGGGATGAAGCATCAAATCTGTCCACAATTCTCCGCTGATACCGCAATTTCCAACGTGGAAGCCCTTGTCTGACTGATCAGCGGAAACCTGGTGTCCCAAGAATAGCAGTTACCCAAAAAAATCGATATAGTAAGTCAGCTCATCATGGAAGATCGACATGCAACATGTCGTGAGATGGAGTTCTCGTTTGGCATTTCAAAGATCTCATTGCAATAAACCATTTTCAGTCTTTTTACCTTATTTTTATGTCTCTTTGCAAAAATTAAAAGACAACCCTCATAACAGATTACAAATAATAAAATCATCAAAAAAAATAATATTATGAACCGGCTACCGTTACAAAATAATCATAATTAATGTCAGATGTTTTAAAGTAATAGTTCGAAAATAAAAATAAATTTAAAATCTGCACAGATTACATTTGGAATCAAAAATACAAATACATGAGCAATAAAAAATTTTATGTCAAAACAAATTTACATGCTAGATAAATACAATTAAGATCTTTTTACAAGATAATCACACCGTATATGGTTAAAACTGTTATGGTTTAACGTTTACAACTAGTTTAGTATGCTTAAACAGCTCCGCCTTGCTCTCTAATTTTTTATCATCAGACTTCCATTTGTTTTACAGGCTGTTGAATTGGAAATATCGGTTTACTTTAACTAGAACATTTATAAAAACAAGATTAATACATATTAGGTATTCTCCACCAGTATCAATTATCTGTCGCCAAAGTCCACGCAATGAAAGGATATCTTTCTCGAAGAATTTGGCTAGTTGTGACTTGAGAAATTGGAAACAAAATTTTTGATTTCATCTCAGTTTTGAGACTATTTGTCTCTTAATAAATCAGAACCTATTATAATCGGATGTTGCTATATGTCTGAGCAATATGGGGAGTGAGACAGAACTTCCAACCTCAATTCCTTTTTTCTGGGTAATTTTTGAAACGTGCATCTGAGTGTTATCATATAGAAATTTTTTATCGTTTTACTCATATTCTGGCGGCTTAATTAATAGATACAAATTGATCGTATCGCCGATTCCAGTACCTTTAAGTAGACCAATCCACTAGTGTTCCACCAAACGCAAAGCAAGCTCTCTTTACCATAAAAAAGCATTAAAAGTTATTTTCGGGAGCTCATCTAAGCTCAACCATTGCCGCTTTTTAATCTTGTATCCATGAGATCCACTTTTTATCCACTTTTTTTTTAATCACTAATTCAAAAAATCTGGTATTTTTGATACTGCAGAGAAGAATTCCGGTCATGGTGACTCATACAGTCTTGTTTGCATTGCTGAACTATTGTGGCACCCATTTTCCTCACCGGTTATTCTTTCCAATCAAATACAAGTGCAATTTAGTGGTAAAATAATGACAACCAAGTCTTTCTGTCAGCTGATGACCAGTTTGCGTTGGCTACGATTAAATAGCTCCCTTCAATTCCTAATTATTGATGACTTCCAGATGTATCCCATGTTCCATCTTTTTAAGCCTTTCATCAGCTTGACGAAAACATTGGTATCACCTTTGACACTGACGTAAAATTGGAAAATTCTTACTGAATACTTGGCATAAGATGCTATAAGATTCTTTTACATTTTTCCTTGTCTATAGTTATATAGTAGACACAGCCCTATAGGATATTTTTGGTCAATCATACTAAAATATTTATTATACTTTAAAAATCGATTAAATATTGACATCCTATAACAAAAGATTCGTCAGAGAGAGCCCTTCAAAATGAATATTAAAACAATAGCTAGAATATTATTATAAATGAAAAAACAAAAATAATGTTTACGAAATTTCTAATTTAACAACCTAATAAATAGAATTAACTAATAAAAATTTTTTTAATTGGAAATGTTTAAAAGTCATCAGATGTTAAGCTAGACATTTCAGACATTTTAAAATGTTGGACTTAAGCAGCTTCTAAGCGGATGGTGAAAGATCGTCCACCAGAACGACAAGTATTCCATTAATTAAATTTATTTAAAATAAAATTAATTTTAGATTTATTTAAGAAACAAATACAAATTTAGTTTATTCTTCTTCAATAAACCAGGAAGATTTTGAAATAGGATCCTTTGATCCCAAGCGAAAATAGGTAAAACAATTTAGAGTCATTAATATGTTTACTCAATCAATTAATTATTTATCAAGTTCTTAATTTATTTTAAATTATGCTAACTTTAATTATTAATAATTATTAATTATAATCGTAAGATTTTTGGATTCATCGCCAACACGATGTCAATATTCTACATATTTTCGAAAGCATTAGTTTAGTAAATCTTTGATTTGTCCTGCTATTTTATTATAATAGATAATTCGCTTCCGAAAATCATGTATACTCAAAAAAATATTGTTTTAATTGATTAATTAAACAGATTTTTCGTCTATTTTGTGTATTAACCTATAAATTAATAAAGGAATTATTATTTTTCCTTCATAATTAACTAATATTTCTTGATTACAACATTAATTTAACACTAAATTGAAAATTTTTATTTTTTACAATAATTGACCATTTTTTGTTAATATTTGTTAACATTAAAAAAATTAATCAAAAATTTCCTTATTAATCTTCTAATGAAAATCCAGAAACCTTGCTTCATTAAAAAAACCAAAATATATTAATTGAAAAATATTGATGAACTTTTGCCATCATGGTTCTAGATTTTTCTTTCTATTTCATTTAATTCTTGGCTCCTGGAATCTCGAGATTCAGTTAAGATTGTTTGAACAGATGCATTGGTGGATAAACGTAATATGTTGAAAGGCTTTACTTTTTCGTTGAAGCCTTTAGTTCATTATATCCATGTCTGGAAAATATGATAAATGTAGTAAGGTTTCATAACAATTAATTCATTAAGCATCTTTAAGTGAGAAACATTTGTCTCTCTTTTACTGATCACGATTTTCCGAATATCCGATAATTTCATATGCAAACGATTATGTGTAAACACTTCCTGGAATTCGTTGCATATTTCAATATAATATTTTATGAGATTTGCATCTCTAAATTTATTTTAGGTTGGAAACAATGAATTATTAGAATGCTGCATTCATTTTTGACTTTTTAAACAACTTTTAATATTTGTTCTATGACAAACAGACATTAAAATCAATCAAAGTATTTTCAATTTATCAAATGATTTTCTCCCATAAATCTGACAACCTGGATATTCTGAGGTGAAAAAATAGTTTTCTTGAAAATTTATCAATTAGACATTCTATTTGTAACATCTGCATTCGAATTGAATTGCAGATCTTCCAGAGGATGTGCCGTTTACATGAAAAAATGGAAAGTGTTGGAGCAATGTTTGTAGAGTACTCTGGGTACCCCATTAGAAGTCAAATAGTGTTAGATTGATGAAAGATGTGATCTTGCATTTTTATGCAAAAAAATGACTGCGGTGATTGCTGCAATTGCAGGTGTTATTTAAACAAATTCATCATTTAAAGTTTTTAGTTGATCTTGATATCATTCTCCGTAAATGCTTCCTTCGATTTCAAATTTTCATGGTTCACGACACCTTCCATATCCTACCAAATATAAAGCGTAATGTCCTGGATCAGTCTATAATTTCTTTTTTTCACGGTTATAAAAATATATCAATTTTTTAACACCCATTTAATAACGATGGAGCCTCTTCAGCATATGTTTCCTCAAGAATTTGATGCGAATTAAAACATTATTACATGTCTGAAATATAATTTTAATCTATTCATTTATTGTGCTTTCTGAAATCGTTTATTTAAACAAATAGCATTATAAACCTATATAAACTTACATTATATATTCACATATTTAAAAGAAAATTTTTATTCTGACTTTATTACAAATGTAACTAACGTTATTGCTTGTTTTGGATCTAGTAAATATCACGGCGTAAGATATGACTCAATTAAATTTGACGGCATATTAAAATATTAGCAGATATATTCAGATATACAAATTCAAATGATAAAAAATCCAAACAAAAATTAAGTACGACAGAAATTTTTATTTAATCATCTAATTCAATTTTCTAATACACATATAATACACAAACATCATACTGGACTTATGGGATCACGTCCTCGATGAGATTTGACGTTAAGATTCAGTTTAGTCTCCTCCACCTGTACTATGACGTTCGGCTCTCCCAGTTTAACTGGGTTTCTAATATAATAATCACTGATGTTGCAGATCAGATTATGTTGTATAAGCCATTGATTCGTTTCCAAACAAGAAAAACGGCCCAATGTATCGCAGAAATCGTAATCTATATCTAATAAATATATTTAAATAATAAATCCATAAATATATATTAAAATTTAACCTTAAATGTGTATAAAATAAATATAAAAATAATATAAGATATCACGCCGTAAGGTATGATTCAATTAAATGTGACGAGTACATACGCCGTCATTTTTAATGGATCCCTTATTTTAATTTTAGAACATAATTAATGCACCCTCCTCATAATTCAATGGAAGATCATTTTGATTACATAAAATTCATTATATAAACACCAGTATTAAAAATACTCTTTAATTTTCTAAAAAAGACTAAACAGAATAAAAAAATTAAATTTAATTAATCTTCTTCTTAAGGATTTTCATGTATGTTTTTTCTTGTACAATATTATTTTATTTTTATAATTTTTTTTATTTTGCATTTATAAAAAATAGACGTTGTTCCTAAACGAAGACAAAAATAATATTAAAACATTAAACTTAATTAGTATTTCTTAAATAAACTAATTTTTTGTTTTCCTTGTCATTGTCCATGGCACTTTCGCAAAATACCTCATTCGATAAGAACTAATTTATTCATATTATAAATATAATGATGTGAGAAATTGTAATAAACCTAAATAATTTTAATTTTTTAAAAAATCTAAATCCTATAAAAAATATATTAAAATTTTATTCTGAGCACATTTAGATTAGTAATTAATCGTGGTAATATTATATAAATGTATATATTCTAATATTACAATTAAAACAGGTATTTTTCAAAATGTAGCTTATCATTATATTAATATTTAGAAGGAAGAATTATATATAACTTCTTTAACTTTTTACAATATTTTAAAACTCAACTTAATATATATAGGAGATCTTATGTAAATAAATAGTGAAAATTAAAGTAGGAGCATTTATAATTATAAATATACATATGTACGGGACCCAAAAAATCAGCCTTTTTAATAATGTTTTCATATTTCGTGTAAAATACTTTTATAGCGGGAAATATATTTTATATATAATAACCAAATTATAAACCACAATTTTACTATATCTAGTTTTAATCAGCTAATCGGAAGGACTAACATCAACATGGAAACCTCACCGTTAAACCGGACACATTCGTCTTCATATTAGTGGAACATATTAATTTTATTTCAAATACATATAAATATCCATATATCAAAGATAGATTATCATATTTCTTTAAATATTCATTTGTTTTTTATGGGTAAGCAGTTGCACGAAAGATTGTGTTATGTCTGATTCAATAAGTTGCATTGGATATATTATTCTTTCACTTAATAAATTCTTACTCCTCAAATCTACTGAGTTAAGGAAACAAAATTAATTGATAATTTTTTAACGTAACATGCTAACAAATTTTAAATTAAAAACTAAGAATTTAGAATAATTTTTAGAATTGTTTTTGAATGATGAGAACAAACAAGTAAAAATGTGATTTCTAACAACCTTGGTTGTAATGACTTTCATCAAAGCTTATAAAACACCTATCATCAATTGCATTTTAATTGTCATAAAAACGCTTTCAGGTTTAATAAAAGAAAAAGTCTGGTGAAGCTAAATCTGGCACACAAAATATGTGGTCACTTCAATTCAATTAATTTTTTCATGGTTAAAAAGCTTTTGTAAGCGGATGCATTTTCTTGCAGAAAAAGGATTTTTCTTCTGCAAACCTGGTCGTTTTTCAAAATTTTGTCATTCAAGTGATCAAAAAGGTGGTCAACATAATAATGTGAGTTGTTTTTTTCTTAAGTTAAAAAATAAAATTTCTTTGGGGTCCCAAAATAGAGATGCCATAACTTTCTGATAAAACCATCTTGATTTTCTTTGGTGCATTTGAATCAGTTTCGATTAATATATTTTAAGATACCATCAAAATAAAAATATACATTATAATACACGCAGAAGTGTGACCGCTACACATAAGGATTATATTCTAATTTTGGTAGAAAATTCCGCCAACACCTTTTATTTTCACAAATATTTAAAGAAATTCAATGTTTTGCAAATACATAGTAATAGAACATTGTAATTGTTCCCAAAATTACTTCTCTAAAAAAGTTAAATCTGGATAATAATAGATTCCACCATCACACAATGGTACTAAGCATTACATTATCGGAATCATTATAAAATAAAATTCAAAAAATTTTTTTAAAAATTATAAATACAACTGAAATTTTTAAATCTTATTAATATTTATAAAAGTAATAATTAATTTCACAGAAAAAAATCTTTGACATCTCAAAAATTTTATATTGTCTTTTTTTAATTCAATTGAAAAACTATTTTACTGTTATAAATATAAATTTCATCAAAAAAAATTTAAAATAATAAATGCCTTAAACTTTTTTTGTATTAATGTTATAATTCTTATTATAATGATAACCTTTATTTATTTTTTTTATATTAATATTTATTAAGATCATTAAAACACGTTTAATCAACAATAATAAATTAAATTACACTTTATATAATGATCATTATATAAAATTACACAATTTAAGTTCAAATATTAAATATTTTATTTACTACTCCACTAAACTCCCTTTATAATATATGTGAAATTTTTATAATTACATAATACTTTTGAAGTTAAGTTGAATGACTTTCCCTTTTCAACTCCTTTCTTATCATTTATTATACTATCTAGTTATCAGTTTGAAAGTTATTTATATAAATAATGAATGTAAATGTATTTAGAAATAGAAATTAATGACCATTATCAATTCAGAAATGATAAGCTACATTCGAACTTTTTCCTAGACATTAACAGTGCTATAAAATTTAATTATCTATGAAGTCTCCATATAACGAAGTCACTACAACTGAAGATAATAAAATTTTAAGTTGTTTTTGACTCTATTTTCTTTACTGGTCATAACTCTTAATGTTTACTCAATTTCTTCTTTCTACTGAATGTTGTATACCATTTTTGGTTTATCTTCTGAATAAAATCTTCAGTTATTTTTCTGCAGTATTTTGATAAGAATAATTTTTTGTTTGAAGTTGAATACTTCGGCTGATTTTCACAACAAAACTTTTCTGAAACGCTTTGAAATAATCATTCCACTGATCATCATAAAATGTACCTAGAAAATTAGGAAATAATTGCCTTATAATTTGTTAGTCTACAATGCCTGTTATCAAAATGTATATGCTAAATTTTCTATATATTATACATATTACATTAGATCTCATATTATAGTTAATCACTCAATGATAATCACACTTCGTTCAAAACCTTGTGCGGAATTTTATTTCTTTTTAGAAATATAACATCTATTTTTTTATATATTGATATTAATATTCATTCCCTTAACTTATTCCTGTATTTCTTTATTTTATTTTTTTATATACTTTTTATATAATTGTCCTGCGCTTATATTTTTCAAGGATATAAAAAAGAATTGATTATATACATAACAATGTACACTATCATTATTTAGACAATGCAGAATCATTGTAAAACAATTATAAAAAGATCACACAATGTAAAGTTACTGATTTTAAATGTAAAACGATTTAATTTGAGATCCTTTGATGGTTAATCATTGAGAATCCTTGATCTTGATGACAGTTAAACATCCTGGATATCATCAACACTGCTATTCAAAGCTGAAGAAAATGCGACTAGTTAAATCTAAAGGTTTATTAAATACTTTTCAAAAAGTTCTGGTGCTCTCTTTACCTTTTTACTAATAACTGGAGGACAAATTTAAAGAAGTTTTAAACATTTCATCATAACTACGTACTTATTTTTACAACAAAACGTCCTAAATATATATTTATGTCCTAGTACCATCCCAGGTGTGAACTCGATTGAAAATGCATGGGTCTGTGTAAATTTATGAAGTGAAATTATGAATTATTTAGGATATAAGTTGGTCGCTACAAGAATATATATCCAGATTTTAAATAAAAATTCTCATATGTTATATATTTCAATTTTATAGTACAAAGATTTTAAATTGAGAGTTCAAATTTTTATATTTAATAACTTATATAATAAAAATAATAATTGTATCTTGAGTAGATTTCATTTGAAATTTTGGTTCTACCTTCTTGTACAAATTCCTAACTTTCTTTATTCAAAAGAATTACATTTATTGTTAATATATATTTTCAAAATTAATTTTATTTTCTTAAAATTCAAATAATGATAATGATGATGAAGAAGAATTTTAGATCTATTAAATCTAAAAATCACAAATGTGTTGCTATTAAACCTGGTGATCGCATTATGTAACCAATTAAATCTGACAATCACTAGATAAAAATATATTAAACACAAAAAAATTATTAAATACAAAAATTTATTTAGGAAATCGTCCCTGCTATTTTCATCAATTTCTTTCCTGTCTGATTTTTCTTTTCAGTTTTTTGACAATCACAAACTTTATTATATTTTAACATCAATAATATTTGATTAAATGATTTCTCTTTATACCAATCTAGAAACAGAGTCACTTAAGGAATATTCCCTTTTTTTCATGATTTCCTTGCCTGTCTTTGACTTTTCTTTATAGTTTATTATTGAAACTTTCCACATTTTGAATATGAACTACTGTTCTGGGTCAACAAAATGATACTTGTGAACAACAGATTCGTGTTTATATCCTGAATCTGTTTTACCCAATGCAGAATAAGATTGAGCTTCATCTTTATATATTGTTGAATCGAATTAACTCACTTTCTTAAATATTGGCAAAAGGATACATGCTCTTATATCCAGTATAATTTCTGCGTATCCGGTTTAATAGATGCATCTACAATTGTTAAAACCCACATTGTTATAATAGATTTTCTTCTTCTATGGGCTTTAAAATTGTGGTTTATTTTTGTCTCATCACACTGCACTATTGTGCCTGGACCACCTAATCTGGTGGGCTTATTTATCTAATATTCCTTTATCTGTTCTATTAAAAAGTTTTTTAAGTCGAATATATACTGGAGCAGATATCTTGCATTCCTTAAAATATTTTGATTTTGATTTTAAAATCAGAAATCCAGGAGCCAGTCCTTATACGTGATCTGTATTTTGTGCATTTATTGTTTAGGCATCTCCAAACACAGCCGTCTGATGTCACTTTAACCATTTTAAAAGACATTGTTTCCTTACAAGCAAAATAAATTTGCTCATATTTTATTAATTGTTTTTCGGTAAGCCAGTTGAAGAATTCAATATCATAGCCTGTCTAAATGGAAGGATCCATTGTACATAATAGAAAATTAATAGATCCATTTAAATACCAATTAAATCTGACAATAATATGATTGCCACATTTAATAGGTCCAGAATTTTTTTGTTTTTATTAATTTTGCCTTCTTACTTAATAGATTTTCTTAGAGTTAGTTCTTTTTTACTATACATTGAAAATACTTAAGAGTTATAAAAGTTTCTATTTAAACAAAACACAATTACGTAACATGTAACTCCCCCTTCAATTAAGACTGATGACACTTTATCCGCACTCTAAAAGCTGAATTAAAACACTCACAATAAAACTTTATTCACTCTATCACAACAATAAAAAATCAAAATCAATTCATAAATCAAATCAAAACCATAAATCTATCAATGTCTAAAATGAAATGAAATGAAGTCCAAAGACAATGTTAATAATAAAGAAAAATATAATCAAATCAATAATCGATAATAATAATTAAGTAACGAAAACGGAAACAAAATAAGACAAAATAACGTAAATGGGTCGGTCTCACCCGGAGCGACAACTAGGCCTTTTTCAGGTCACCTAGGGAGTCCCGAACTCTACGGGACCCGCTGTAAAATCCTTTTCCATTGTCATCAGGAAATAAACTGAAAATTGCCAGGTCTGCAACTGTTCTCGGCAAAATTATCGTAGCTTTCTGCAAATCAATGGTTTTTCTTCTGACAAAATTATTATCCACGGTTTTTTTTCTGACGATAATTATATCCACGGTTTTTATCTGACAAAATTTTTCTGGGCGGCTTTCTGGGAATAGCCGTCTTTTTATATGGTCGTAGAGATTGGTCTACGATCACCAATCCCTTCGCTTAGAGACGGCTATTTTCCCTAATAGCCATTAATCAAACTCTATCTCCACGTCGAAATAGAGTCCGATTGAAACCTACAGTCCACACGACTGTCAAAAAAAATCCATTAGCCTAATATAGTAAAATCCTCCTGCGAGATTTTGATATATGGCTTTTGGAAAAAAAGTATCTTTTAAAAAAATTTTATTATTATTATTATTATTATTATTATTATTATTATTATTATTATTAATTCTAGAACCCAACATATTTATGAAGAAAAGGTTTTCTTACCTTTCTGGACAACGCTAAGAAAGTATTGTTGTTGTCCTATATTGGCAGCTGTCGGCTGTTCTTGAGTGGTGGTTCGTATGATGTCATGAAGTATGTACCCAGTAGTAATCAATGACAATAGAGATTGTTTTGAAATAATTTGACAGGAAATATAAGTACGCCTTTTGAAATATTGTTTTAAAAAATAGAGAGATATTTTGATAAGAAATCTATTTTAAAGTTGCAATTTCTTTTATCGATCTAGCTACAGTGAGGTGGTAAATAAATTGAATTTGTTTTATATATTAGTAGAATATATATAAATTTTATAGTTTTATATAAATAGAATAAATAATTTTTGAATAAAAAGATTTTTTAAAAAAGTGATCAGTGATTTGCGAATAAATTTACGATACTAAATTTAATTAAAAGGAAATTGCAATTATTTTTTTATTTCGAATTTTTAAGTGATTTTGATAAATTGATAGTTTTAATTTTAATTAATCGGAGTGTTAAAAGTAATCGGTGATTTGGCTTCGCTTTGAATTTCAAAACCTGGCAGAGATTCATGATTTCGATACTTTGGTTTATATTGTGAAAGGTCAACAAGCACTATATGAAATCCTGGATACCATTGTTAATTTTCTTAATTTGAGCTATTACCAAGTATTATTGTTTCATTTTTTCAGGCCACTGATTCCATTTTTGGTTCGACTCTTATCTCTTTATTGTCATTTCGTTATTTGTTTTCGTAGCAGAATTATAGTCATTAGGCAGTCGAAAATAAAACTTGAATCTCTTGTGACATTTTAATTCACTGGGAATAGTATAAATGCAAATATATGCATTCTTTTGTGTGTTGGCTTTCAAGACAATATTAAATTTAATATTAGTGTTTTATTGTTACAGATTTAATAAAAATTTTAAACTTACACGTTTATTGTTCCGTACTGCTTAACTACCCATTGGATCTTGGTAAATGATCCTTAAATGCTAATAATATATCTTATCATAACGAAGAAATGAGACCTGGAAAGCACTAAAAAATAAAGCTTTTCAAAAATTTTTACTTCTTTACTGAAAATATTTTACATTCTGTTAAAAGATTTGTATCTAAGTTTTGATTGTATTTTTACACGAGCTTATTTGAAAATATTAATTATTTAAATATTATTTCATTTCATTTTATAAAAAAGATGATATTAGTTTAGGAAGACTAGTTAATAAATGATTTGATTATAATATTAATAGTGATTATATTTTTATAAAAAATCGTCAACTCCGCATCCCATTAATTTAATTCTTTTATATATTTAATTCTAGTATTTTTCGACTATAATAGTAATTTTACAACTTTATTTATCTCTATTAATATTATTAACACTATTCGCTTATATACAAGTTTTTTATAATACTATATTGATCAAACAACATTAAAATTAAATATAAATAACTTTAAAGGACTTGCTTAATATACTAAAATTTCGAAATGAAGAAAAAGTCTTAAGATAATTAAAATTAATTTTGAATAACCATGGATTGAAATTTAAAATCGAAAACAAATTGAAGTTAATATATAACGTTTGAACAAAACAAATTAAATAAGTAAGAGTAAGTTAAAATGATCAATTTTCGATTTCTTTTATTCAATTTCTTTCTAATTTTTTTAAAAAAATTTCATCAAAACTTCAAAGTTAATAATTTTGTTACACTAAAATATATTAAAAATGTTATTAAATTAAATTAATTATTATTCAAGAATCTTCTCTGACATTTGTTTTAATTAATTTCTAAATTCAATAAATCGTTTTGTTACTATGTTGGTACGTTCTTCATTTTATCATGTTTTTAATTAGTTTAATAACCATTAATTATAGCCCGGTGCTCAGATAGTTTTGTTAAAAGAGGGTACAGATACATCACAGGGTATCCCTCAAATAATGTCCAACATCACAGCTGTCCAATCCATAGCGGAAGCAGTAAGAACGACTTTAGGGCCCAGAGGGATGGACAAGTTAATTATTGATGAAAAATGTAAATTTCTGTATTTTAAATTTAAATTAATCGAAATAATTAGCAAAGGCCACTATCTCTAATGACGGTGCCACTATATTGAAACTGTTGGATGTTGTTCACCCTGTCGCTAGTACAGTTGTACAGATTGCCCTATCTCAGGATGATGAAGTCGGTGATGGAACAACCAGTGTGATGCTCTTGGCTGGCGAATTTCTTAAACAAGCCAAATCGTTTATTGAAGAGGGAGTTCATCCGGAATTAATACAGAAAGCCTACAAGAAAGGAGCTAGATTAGCTCTGAATTATTTAAACGAATTATCAGTTAAAATTGAAAAGGGAAACGATGCTGAACGACGTAGCCTATTAATAAAATGTGCATCAACAGCATTGAGCTCAAAACTAGTAGCAACTTATAAAGATTTCTTCTCAAAACTCGTTGTTGATGCCGTCAGCAGCTTAGATCATTTGCTTCCGTTGGACATGATTGGGATTAAAAAGGTTGCCGGTGGCTCACTCCAAGACAGTCAATTGATTGCTGGAGTGGCCTTTAAAAAAACATTCAGTTATGCTGGCTTTGAGATGCAACCAAAGTCATACCAGAAACCAAAAATTTCTCTGCTTAATATAGAACTAGAATTGAAGTCAGAAAAAGAAAACGCTGAGATCAGAGTCAATTCTGTTGAAGTGAGTATCATTGTTTTCATCGATTTCCATTCCATAAATTATTTTTAAGGAATATCAAAAAATTGTTGATGCTGAATGGAAAATTCTTTACGATAAATTGGAAGCTATTTGGAAAAGTGGAGCAAAAATTGTCCTTTCCAAACTGCCAATTGGAGATGTGGCCACTCAGTATTTTGCTGATCGAGACATGTTCTGTGCTGGACGTGTTTCTGAAGAAGACTTGAAAAGAACAATGGCCGCATGTGGTGGAGCTATTCAGACAACTGTAAAGGATGTGACTGACGACACCTTGGGAAAATGTGAATCGTTTGAGGAAATTCAAATTGGCGGGGAGAGGTAAACTAAAGATTTAATGGATATAAATAATTTTTATTAATAATAAAAAACCCATTAATATTTGATTTTCAGATTTAACATTTTTGTCGGATGCCCGGAAGCAAAAACGTGTACTATCATCCTGAGAGGAGGATCTGAGCAATTTATGGAAGAGACAGAAAGATCGCTTCATGATGCTATAATGATCGTCAGGCGAGCGATGAAAAACGACGCCGTGGTTGCCGGAGGGGGGGCAATTGACATGGAGATTAGCAAATACTTACGAGATTATTCGAGAAATATTCACGGAAGAGATCAACTGTTTATTGGCGCTATGGCCAGAGCTTTTGAGATAATTCCTCGACAATTGTGTGAAAATGCAGGTTTCGATGCAACAAATATTCTGAACAAGTTGCGTCAGAAACACGCCCAAGGAAAGATTTGGTGCGGTGTTGATATTTTGAATGAGGATATTGCTGACAATTTTGAGGCTTGTGTCTGGGAGCCAGCTCTTGTTAAGTCAAACGCTATTACTGCAGCAACTGAAGCGGCTTGCATGGTGCTTACTTTAGACGAAACTATTCGCAATGCCAAATCTAAGGCACCGGAAGACAATAGACCGGTGAAGATGCCTGGTCGGGGTAGACCGTGCTGAGTGAATTTTGTTTGATAAGTTTATTTGTTTAATAAATTGTTTCAACGGTTAATATTTGCCAGTTCTAGTATCTTTAATTTTATAATTAAGTCATTTGTAGCACATTTTGAGATTAAAAAACAAAATTATGTGATGTAACGTTAAATAAAAAAAGGCCAAAATTCAATGTGGTGCATAATTAAATCTTATGTAACATTCTATTGTTAGAAAATTTCAGAGTTTTATTTAGCAGTTTTAATCATTAGAAAATCATTCGTTTTTTGAGGGAACATGGCTATGTACGCTTTTTATTAACAATAATTTAAGGTTACCTTATATTGTGAATTTTGAACTATTTTAGAAAAGTTATCAATTATTTTCTTTCAAAAATAAAACCTGTTATGAATTAATTAATATTTTAACTAATTAATGTCTTAAAATAAAAGAAATAATAGTTAAACATTAAATTAATAGACAAGAATAAGTTAAAAATAATATAAGGTTATTAAGGACGAGGATAATAATTTTAATTCAATCATCCTCTTGTTTAGATCATTTAACCTATCCAATTATAAATCTCATGGCATAAGTTACTGTAAAATGAAAACCACAACCCGGCTTGATCTTGAGATGATAAACTAGTGACTTTGGAATATTTGATGTATCTATCGAGGTTGTGGTTCTCAAATTTGCCAATAATGTCAACAGAAAAAGAAGCTGGTCTAAAAAAGATGAAGCGCTGGAGAGGCAAGCAAAAGCAGATATTCACC
>JBBMKC010033552.1:0-18300 GCA_037834085.1 Bipalium vagum | reverse complement strand
ACCGTAATTTATTTTCGAACGTTACACTCTATAAAACCTTCTGAATCAAATACGAGCTTAGTTAAGTTTTGCAAAAATCTTTTACGTCATTAAACCCAAAAGTCAAAACTTAACATTACCCTTTTTTTAAAATGAAATTAATTTTTAAGGGTATCTTTCCATTTTAAGTAATTTAAAGTAGGATTATTTTTGTGCTTTATCTATTTTTATTGTCTTTTTATGGTTAACTTAAACTTAATTTTATTATTATTATTATTATTATTATTATTTTAGCGGTTCCTCTCTATATTATTTTACTTTCTTTGCTGAGTCTTTATCTGTGGCTGCCTTGGATAAACCCAAAATTATTAAAAATTATATAAATTTTAAATTTGTATCTATTTATAAATGTATAAAAACAATAAAAGGATAATCTCTTTAAGCCAACTTTGGCTTAGTCTCTTCGGTAACCTATCACAATCTTTGCTATCACCGTTGATTACACTTATGTTCCTAAGGGAAATCTACAAAAACTTTTTTGCAAATATCATGACCTCCTCTTTTGTCAATACATTCCTGTAGTCTTCTCGTCCTCAAAATGTTTTTTTGAAAATTCTCTTGTGGTATTAATTTTCTATTAATCCTTTGCTATTTTTTCTTTTGCAGTTTCCATATGATTATAATTTTGTCTGATACAAAGACCAAGATAATCCCAAGCATATTCGAAAAGTGACATATCAAGAGATCATGCTGGTCATAAAAGAATTGGTACTTTTCCGCCATAAAAATCACAAGTTGCTTATTTTCCAGTGTGCGGCTTTGCATTATCATGTTGCTACACAAGATTGTGTTTTACAGTACTTTATTATTACAGTTTTATTAAGATATCGAACATCAGTTAGTGAAGCATCATAATAATTGGAGCTGCTCGGCCTTTAACTGAGGGAAAATGGGTTACTATGTCGTTTTCAGTCGAATGCCTTAGAGCTGAGCTAATAACTAAGGTCCCTGGTGCTTCATTAGTTAATGGAAAAGAGAAGATGAATGAAAAATAATTGATTAACTTTTTTCATTCAGTCGAATGCGTTCTAGCTGATGTCATTCAAAATTCCTTGTTTTCAGATTAATACACTATAAATAAAAAATCTAACTTTTTAAAAATTAGATATCTTTAATATAATATAGAAATTGTTTAAGTGACTTTAAGTAAATCAAGATCTTTAAAATTATATATAGAAGTAAGATAAAAATGTCAGTATTATTAAATTATTTACATTTTCAGAAATGACTCTCAAGAATCGTATTGTAAATTATAAAACATACCGGATTTTTGCAAAAGCAAGACCAGGCAATTATAAGCTCTTGGGCCTATATTTTTGAAATTTTTAAAATTCAATTTATAAATAATTTTAGAATATTGTATTGTATAAATATTGTACATATGTATTGGTATGCCAATATTTGAATTAATGTTTTTTTTACTTATAAAGCATTTCTGACACATTCAAACTATATTTATATTACTGTAACGGTCTAGGTCGCAAGCTGAACTGTTACAATGGGGCTTACAATTGGGCTCACCAACTCTATCGAGAAAAGTGTAACTAATAAAAATTCACGAATAAACAAAGCTATTAACAAAATAAGGTATATTTGTTATCACAAATGCAAGTTTAGAAATCTAATTCAATCAATCAAACAATATTCAAAATTACAAACAATTCTTTAATTAATAGAATTCCTTCTTGACTTTACGAATGTCGAAGAAGTCCTGATATCAAAAATGCGTATTCTGTCGTCCAGAACGAAGTAGAATCGAATTAGCGAGAGAACAATAAAAAAGAATAAAGAAAATATTAAAAAGTTAGTGATGAGAAGATTTTCCTTCTATCATTAAATAAAATTTAATTAAATAATCATTTAAGTTTAACTCGATCGGTTAAACACTTGGAATTAATACAAATTCCTTACCTATTATTATTATTGGCGTCTTAAAAGTATCTTTAATTCGAATAGCTATAAGCGTATTCTAAGATTTATTAAGAGCATTTTGAATGTGAAAACCAGGAGTTTATTTACTCTTGTTTTTTACATTCTAGAGCTTCTCATTGGTTCTGTTTTAACTTACTAAATATAAATTTATGTGTGGGCGGTTTTTATTTTAAGTAAGTTTTTCTTACTAATAATAGAATTTGCGTTGGTGGTAACTATTTTAAGTAAGTTCTCATGCTATAGAACTTACTATATTTACTAACCCTACTTCCACATCATTTATTTATAGTAATTTATTTTATTTCCATAATAATAATAATAATGAATAATCATGTGGGTTAATATTCTAATTAATATCTAATTCCACGTTTTATATATTTTATTTAACTTTCATTTTATTTTAAAATAATTATTATTTATAACTTTATTAATTATTTAAATATTATTTTCGCACAAAACATAAAATTTCAAATATTCTTTTTCAGAAATATAAAAATATAGATAGTAGGCTTTACAAAGCCTTTTCATGCACATTAAAATCAATTCAAATATCAAATTTAAAATATAATTCAAATTCAAATGTAAATCAAATACAAATATCAAGTGTTTTAGATGTTTCCAATATCGATCACTAATTTCGGAAAGCTGCCATTACTCTCCATTGGCTCATGAGATTCCTTGATATCGTCAGAGATCTCTGGAAGCTTTTTCTTGGATTTTTGTGTTGGATCTCTCTGATTTTTTTTACCAGTTTCACTGTGGATCCCAACATTAGGTATTAATTCTCTTTTTAGTCTTATTTATTTGACTATTTATTATTACAAATGCACAGAAGAATGTCTTATACTGCTGGCCAAAAGAAAGAAACATTGAAGTCGTTCAAAGAAAATTTATCGGAAGCATCAGGTACTTTAAAAATAGATAGGGAAAATTTAAGAAGATGGAAAAACAAAGAAGATGCTATTATGAATTCAAAAGTTAAGAAAAGAATAAGAATGGCAGGTGCTGGTCAAAAATCTTTCTGGCCAGAACTGGAAGATAAGTTGGGCAGTTAGGTGAGAGATGAAAGAATTAATCGTCACTTGGTAAAGTATTGGCGTATTCGAGATGGAACTGGAAAAGGAACTCAACATTGATCATATTCTTTGTTCAGATGTGTGGATTAACAAATTTTGTCAACGAAATACTTTTTCATATCGAAAGCCATCATATATCCGCCAAGAAGATAATAAATTTTCGAAGAAAAGAGAGAAACTTCTATTGAACATTTTGAAAATATCCAATATTTATAGTTAGACTAAATTTGTTTGTTTGAATATTAAATAATTATTTTTGAAATCCAAATTGTTAGGATTCTATTGAAAGGAGATTTAACTGACTACCACACAGAAATTTTTAATGTCATCACAAGACAACAGGAAAAAAAGATTATATTAAATGCTTTGCCAAAGAAGGCATAAGATTTGTTGTCGTTCCAAATCCGCAGGTTCGATTGGCGAGGCACCCAGGAGGCTGAGAAATGGCTGAAGGAAATCGAAAAGTGGTTGCACATCAATGAACTTTGCTTGATCGGGGTTTTTGATCTGCTAATGACGGATGAAGCCGCTATTTTGTGGAAAAATACGAAAATAGCGGAAGCAGAGACAGAACGAATACCCAATTTATAAATTATAGCACGGGGACGTCGGAGCCTATAAGGATCAATCCAAGAGTGTCAATGAAACATGGAGCGAAATTTTTATATAAAAAAGGAAAAGGTTTGCCTGCACCGAAAGAGATACAGTTTAATTCATGACAGTGTTTCTGCTGTGGTGATTCAATATTGCAACATCCAACCTATGCATCTCGAATTAAAATTTGACAAAATAATTGTGCAACTCATGTCAGGTGGTGTAATCCGGAAATATAAGAGTCAGTGGAACTCTCCACTGGTGATGGTGGTGGTAGGAAAGACGGGTCGATTCGAATATGTGTGGATTTTAAGCGGATTAACACGATTACGGAAAACTTTTCCTTCCCAATACCAAATATGCAGTTATTATTTGGATTGTTTGACCAATTCGATCTGCTTCTCGTCTGTGGATCTCGGACAGGCATACTACCAGGTGGAGTTGTCAGAAAAATCACGAATTTTAGCACAAAGCAAGGTCAATTTTGTTTCAATAGACTTCCGTTTGGTTTGACCACAGCTCATCCACGTTCCAGAAACTGATGCACGAATTACTGGATGGTCTGATATTCAATGGTGTCGTTGTGTTTCTGGATGATATACTGATATATGGGGTTTCTGAAAGCCAACATGATCGAGTCTTAGAAGAAGTTTTAAGAGTTTCTGTGTAAGGGCTAAAGGTAAATCCAAGAAAGTGTAAAATTAATAAAATAGAAATAGTGTTTCTTGGACATACGGTGAGTGTAGCTGGAATTCGTACAAATGAAAAGAAGATTCAGGAGATTATAAAAGAAGAACCGCTGAAATGTGTCTGGAAGATGCGGTCATTTTAGGACTAAGTAACTATTATCGCCGTTTTATTGACAAATAATTATATACGGCAGCATCAGGAGGTGATAAACAGTTACGTTGGCAAGAAAAGCTCTGAAGAGCTAAAAAGTAGATTATGCAATGCCCCAATACTCAATTATCCTGGACAGGACAGAACTATTGTGCTAAATAAAGATGCTTGACTCAGTGCCATCGGAGCTGTGCTGAGTCAATGGAGGGAAGTAGTAGTTGCCTACGACTTAAGACATTTGTCAGCACATGAAGTGGGCTACTGCGTAACCCGGAAGGAGTTGCTGGCGGTGTATGAATTCGTTTTCCATTTTTAAAAATATCTATATGGTAATCGATGTTTAGTCCGTAAAAAAACCATAAGGCCTTAGTATTCATGAATGACACAAAGAAACCTATCAGTCCCTAATTCCAAACCTGTCTGGCGAATTTAGCAGAATTCAATTCTGAGCTGACCTATAGGAAGTGTGTTAAGTGAGACGAGTACCAGATTCGAGGAAATTCAGCTTAGACAGAAGAGTGACCAAACGATTGTGAAGTTTAAAAAGTATATTACAGAAGGAAGTTACACCTTGAAGAAATATGATCTTTTTCGGGTGAAAGATGATTTGGATTTCGTTGGTAATCTTTTAGTTGTATGTCATAATACTCAAAAGAAAGTAGTAATTCATGAGAGTCATCTGACGGAATTTGCACATGCAATTCTCGGAGAACTCTGTCATTTGGTCAGCAAAAAAATATGTCATTATCTGTAAGACCATTATTTTTGGCCAGCAATGTGGAGCTCCATTAAAACTTGCTTGAAAACCTGTCTGATCTGTGAGAAGAGGAAAATAGATCAAACACTCAAGAAAGAGGTTTTGATCCAGAGATTTAGTGAACATTTTTTGGAACCAAATGTGGTAGACATTGCTTTTATGGAAAGGTCGAAAGCTAGTTATAAATATGTCCTGGTAATTATGGATCGTTTTAATAAGCTGGTGAACTTGAGATCGTTGACTAAAATAGGTGATAGAACTTTCTACAAAAATTTTTGAACAACTGGGTTTATAAATTTGGAAGATCGGAGAGTATCCTGAGAAGACAGAGAACCCAATTTTGAGATCACTTGGCTTGAAATGAAAACTACTTCAATAAAGAGTGGTTGTGAAGAACAGGACTGTCACGAACTGCTACCGAGAATCAAGTTTATTATTAATGCTATCCAGCAAAGCTCAACAAAATTCTCACAGTTTGAAATTTTCTACAGTCACAAAGTGAATAACTATTTGGTATTGGATGAGGTTATCGGGGTTAAGGCGGATATTACAAAGGAAGCAAAGGTAAATTTGGATACAGCTACAGACAGAATGGATCAATTCGAAAGGAGCAAACGCGAGCAACGAATTTTTTTGATTTGAGATTCAGTGTTTGTCAAGGTGGGACCACACAAAAGGAAAAATAATAATTTTCAATATGAAAGATCCCAAGAAATTTTGAGTTACTTATCTCTTCATCAAGTGGAACTAAAAGGTCCAGATTGCAGAGAAGAATCGAATGGCTGAATAAATGGTCGTCTTTTTGTCCGAAGTGTGAGTTAGACTAAATTTGTTTGTTTGAATATTAAATAAATAGTTTTGAAATCCAAATTAGTATGAGTTAATTGAAAGAAGATTTGATTTTCATCATTTGGAATTGAAAGTGAAATGATTAGAAACATGGATGAGATGTATATTGATATTCACTCTTCCAAAACCATTTCTTTCAAAGGAGAAAAGAATAGAGAGATCAATGGTACGGGACACTCGGAAACCCGATTTTCTGTTGTTTTTGCAGTAAATATCTCAGGAAATTTATTAAAAGTAAAGGTTATTTTGAAAGGACTAAAAAAAGTTCCCAATGTTGTTGTTCCAAAAGAAATTATATTAACCGTTTCAAAAAATTGATTTATGACTTCATAAATAATGAAAAAATAAATTGACACTTGTTTGATATCTGTGTCATCTTTTGCTACTAAGTATACATTACTAATAATGGATCAGTATGGTTCTCATAAAAAGCAAGAAGTCATTTCGCATCTCAAATCTTTAAAAACCTCTGTTAATTTCATCCCGCTTAAGACAAAATATTATTTTCAACAGTTGGATCATAATTAATGCTATTTTAAGTCCAAATTAAAGAACGAATTTGAAACTTGGATGTCGTGTGGACCAAAAAAATTTAAGAAAGATAGATACCGTAGAAAACCTGATTGGGCCACCGTTCTGAAATTCGTTTCATCTGCAATTAATGCAATAAAGCGAGTGAGCATATTAAAATCCTTTGAATGTTGTGGCCATACTGTTCCATTTGAATTACTTAATCACAATCTAAGAGCTATTTTAACAATTGCTAATCAAAATAACGCATCACTTGACAAGTCTAATGATGAAGAATTGGATGAATCTTTGCAGACTGACATGGAGGATGATGTGCTATTTGAAAATTAATGTTTGTATAAAAATTGGATGAGTTAATAATAAAAAATTAATCGTTGTATATGTTATTTTTTTTTAACTTTGAACTGAAAAATAATATTAGTTTTAACCAATGGGCTTGTATATAAAAACTTCTGGGAGTTGTAGAAACTAAAGATTTTAATTATAATCTCACTGGCTTACTTTCGCGAAACCGGTATATTTAGGCCAAAAAATTATTCTTATTTATTTCATTGATGAAGGCATATCCAAATTAATTATTTACCGTCTAATATCTAGTGGAGAAAACGGTTATAACGGTGAAAGATAGAAAGCAAGTGGTCTTCAACCAAAATTGTGAAGAAATCCAACCTGAAATTGTTAAGAAAAAAAATGAATATCTGAGGAATTGGTCAAAAATCGGTTTCTAAGACTATAAAATATTCTCAGCCGTACGTTTTAATAGTGTTAAAGAAACAATGAGAGGTTTGGTGTTTTAAGAAAAGTACAAAACTAAAACGATCAACATTACAGCTGAAGCAAATTAGGCCTCATGCCGAAATCTTTACAATACCTACAAAAAATTATTTGTATTTTAGATGATGAATCTTATTTTAAGTTATCCAACAGTACACTAACTGGAAATCGCCACTATTATTCGAATGAAATGAAAAACACTCTGGGTCATGTTAAACATCAATTAAAGTTCAAATATGAAGAAAAAGGATAACTTTTTCATCTTAAGATGTTTCTAATACATTTTTGTGCATTCAAAGTCGGCAATTACCAAGATGTGTACCTTAATGGATGCATTAAGAGTTAATTAATGCCATTCATAAAGAAACACGATAACTACGTATTTTGGCCTGATCTAGATTCATCTTACCGCGCCATAAAGGTCCAAAAATACCTTAGAGATGAAAACTTGATTTTTGTTGAAAACTTGGATAACCCGGTAAGTGTCCCTGAAGCTCGGCCAATTGAAAAATTTTGGGCAGATTTGAAGCGAATTGTATATAATAAAAATTTGGGACCCCACAGTTCTCAGAAACTTAAACAAAGAATACTTTATTGTTTAAAAAAAGGATCTGAAGAATATACAAGCAGAGGTTCACTATAGACTGGATTATATATAGACTAATAAAGGATTTTATGATGACTTCAAATCTTTTTGTCATTTTCTAATTTCTTGATCCATTTATTATTTATTTAACCTCAAAAAAAGTTTCATTTTTATTTATAAGATGTTAATCAGTAGAATGAATACTGAGATCATCCCTTATGGATATGAATAATTGTAATTCATTGATTAAAAAAGTGATTGGCGAATCCTAGAACCTCTGTGAACTTCTATTTAATATACCTAAGCCAAAGAAAATATTGAAGATTTTGAGTGAGAAATTATTGAAAATTTTGAAGACGCCAGTGGAATCAAATAAAAACTGATTTTGATTTAACATCTATTATTAAATTTTTCTTTTATTTATTTAACATTATTTATTCATTTATTTTTACTCACCTGTCGAATCAACTATTTTTGATATAAAAATTGACCCAAAAATTTTAGTTAACATTTTACTGTATATTAACATATATGTAATCTTGGAAAATTTCACCAGAGAATTATTGAGATCAGTAATTATTCTTAGTTTTGTCAATTAGCCTATTTATTGTTATTTTTCATACTAAATATAAATTTTGTAAATTTACTTGTTGATTTTTTAATTTGAGAGAATGTAGATTATTAATCTTTTTAATAGTTATGTTCCCTCTTGTTTTTAAGAGCTCTACTTTTAGAGAGACCTTACAGCCTAAACATTTTAAATATTTTTTGTTTACAAGAGATTATTTAATATAAATTATTATTATATTAAAACCCACCATAATTGACTTTATCAAGAGGTGTACTTTTATGAATAAATAAATTATAAATCGATTTTTCCTTTGTAAATAATTAGAAAGTCCTTTAAATAATAGCTAATTTATAATAAATAAATACATGAAAAACTGCTCATTTGATCTCTCAAGAATTATATAAATCGTCTAATCAGCTTTAATAAAAACTCAAATCTTAACATAACTAGGTGAAGATCTGTAACCATTTCTGAGGGATTATCCAAGTTGGATTCAGTCGATAATATTTTATCTTTAAATACTAAATATACTTAATAAAGTTTGAAAAAATTTCAGTGTGAGTTGAACATTAACCTTAAATGTATTTTTGACTAGAAGCCTTATTTTATTTCCTTTGTATTCATTATATTATATTCTATAATTATTTATTACTATTTATTACTACCTAGAATAAACTACCATAACACAACAATCCTCATATCAACACAGTAAGTAAGCTCAAATAAAATATTAATAATATTCCTCATTTCATGGTTATGCAACCACACTCTGATTCAAGCAGGTGTTGATTGAAGGTGGTTTTTACCCTACATTTGTAAAATCAGTACGAACACCATTACACAAATCCATCGTGAACTCACTTACCTAACACAATAAGCAATCGGCGTTTAACATATATAAGTTTATTAAAAATATCTATTTTTATTAATTAATTAAAATTAATTAAGTAAATCATTAATTATCCCCGTGAACTATATGTTAGTTTTCAATTACATTTTATAGATAAAGAAAGCTAATATTTCAATAAATTATAAGAAAAAATTATATTTACAATTAAACAATTTACTATTAAACAATTTGAAATTTATCCTTTTTGATTATTAGTAAAACTAAGAAATCTTAAATAAATATCAAAATTCTTTATATAGTTAAAAATTTTTATCAATTTAGAGAAATAGAAAAATAGGTTTAATTGAGTTAATGGTTTAAGATAAAGATTAATTAATTAATTTGTTTATTTAATTAGCACAATGTAGTTTAGTTGAATCTGTTGTCATGATAAAATATCTTTCTTGAATTTTCTATTCATAATTAGAATTATATAATTTTAGATGAAAATCGAAGAAGTTAAAAGCACTACTAAAACACACAGGATTGCATCTCATAGTCATGTCAAGGGCTTAGGATTAGATGAGAATGGGAATGCCATTCATGGAGTGGCTTCAGGCCTTGTAGGTCAATATGAAGCTAGAGAAGTATATTTTATTTAAGTTCAATTAAAATTAGGTAATTTAAGGCAGCTGGTGTTGTAACTGAAATGATTAAAGCTAAGAAATTAGCTGGCCGTGCTGTTTTACTTGCTGGACCTCCGGGAACTGGAAAAGTAAAATATATTATAGTTCATAATTTAAAAACATATATTGTAGACTGCTCTTGCTTTGGCTATTGCTCAAGAACTTGGTAGTAAAGTTCCATTTTGCCCAATGGTAGGGAGTGAAGTTTATTCATCGGAAATCAAAAAAACCGAAGTTCTAATGGAAAATTTCCGGCGCGCAATTGGTTTAAGAATTAAAGAAGTCAAGGAAGTATATGAAGGAGAAGTTACTGAAATTACACCAATTCAAGCAGATAATCCTTCGAGTAGTTATGGGAAAACAATTAGCCATGTTTTAATCTGTCTGAAAACTGCAAAGGGAACAAAATCTTTAAAAATGGACCCTTTAATCTATGAAAATCTGCAAAAGGAAAAGGTTGAAGTTGGTGATGTGATTTACATTGAGGTCTCGTCGGGAGCCGTTAAACGTCAAGGAAGATCGGATGCCTATGCAAATGAATACGATTTAGAAGCTGATGAATATGTTCCATTGCCA
The DNA here is from genome assembly GCA_037834085.1 of Bipalium vagum. Classification (NCBI taxonomy): domain Eukaryota; kingdom Metazoa; phylum Platyhelminthes; order Tricladida; family Geoplanidae; genus Bipalium; species Bipalium vagum. The sequence continues at coordinate 7,660 of JBBMKC010033552.1, read as the reverse complement.
AAAGGAGATGCGCATAAAAAAAAGGAAGTTGTACAAGACGTCACTTTACACGATTTGGACGTGGCAAATGCCTATCCACAAGGAGGTCAAGACATTGCTTCCATGATGGGTCAGCTTATGAAGCAAAAGAAGACAGAAATTACAGGTTTTAATTGAATGAAAATCTCTTATAAATTGATCCTAGACAAATTAAGGAGAGATATCGATAAAATTGTAAATAAATATATCGATCAGGGCATTGCAGAATTGGTGCCGGGGGTTTTGTTTATCGACGAAGTGCACATGTTGGACATTGAGTGCTTTACTTATTTATCAAGAGCTCTGGAATACAGCATTGCCCCTATAGTAATATTTGCCACAAACAGAGGCCGATGTCCAGTCAGGTAATGATACGATAAGGTGTAATTTTATCAATTGTTTAGAGGAGCAGAGGATTTGGTATCATCTCATGGCATACCAGCCGATCTTTTAGATAGGATTATGATTATCAAATCTAAGACCTACGACAAAGATGCTTGTCTTGAGATTTTGAAGATTCGTGCTCAATTGGAAAACGTAAAAATCAATCTTGACGCTCTCTCTGAACTGGCATCAATCGCCGACCAAACAACTTTAAGGTAACAAGGTTTGTTCGAGTTTTGAATTCCTTATCCTTTCCTATTTAGATATGCTCTTCAGCTGTTGACTCCGGCGTTTAAGATTGCTAAGATCAGTGGAAAAGAATCGATTGAAACTGAACATATTCAAGAAGCCCAAGATCTATTTTTGAACGCCAAAAGATCGGCAAAGATTTTGGCTGACGATAAAGAAAAATACATGCTGTAATAAACATTAAATGGTTTAATAAAAAAATTTCCAATTTTTATTTAATTCTGTTTCTGTGTTATTTTATTTATCATTCATTCCAAACTGGTAATTATCGTACACATATCCTAAGTTTTTACTGCTGGTAAACAGCTGCCAGTGTTTTATTATTGGTATCCACGAAACTAAGTTTGAATATTTTCCGTGTCCTGGTCTTGTTTCTTCATTGGGGTAATCTTTCAACGATGGTTGGTGAATTTGTATCCATTTCTATAGTAATTAAACAGTAATAAGTAAAGAAATTAAATTAGCCTGTTACTTCGAATAATCTGTCGATCTGTGTATGATGAAATATAAACAACGGATCACTGGGTGAGGTTCCACTACAGCACATGGATCCATCGATCATATTGTGAATTCTATTATGCAAAAAGAATCTACTGTCATTAAAACCTGGCATATTGCACAATCCTTCGATGGCCATATGTGAAGATTCACATATTTGATTTTGTCTTTCATTTTGTACATAAAAACTAAAATATTCTATTGATAATAAATAAAATCAAATATTGATTAACTTTCTTTTCCCTAACGCATAATTCACTTCCTCCAATGTTGGGAATCGTAAATTGTTCCAAGAGCGACTGATTCTACCCAAAAATCCTGCTTTGTGACAGCCATAACATGGAAAGTCACTGTTCGGTTCGACGCAATATTCTGTCCAATTATGAAACGGGCTCGATGGATGAATTAGTACTCCATAATTTGGATCTCTTAATCCTTCAGCTCCTGCAAGATCGTTTGTACAAATATCACAATAGTTCAAATCAGTCCAATCCCAATAAGGGAGTGCAAAGTTGTGTACATTAAAGTATTTCCGAGCAATTTTTTTCAAATAATTTTCCCAGATCATCATGTAATATCTATGCCATGTAAGGAATCCTACTGCATTGTGGTTAAAGTCTAAAAATCCGTAATTATCACAATCTTGTCTATTTGTGAAAAGAGTAGCTCTTGATGAGAAGCGGTGATTAAAAACCATCAAATACTGAATATTTGGAATATGCCATTCTGGTGCAACAATTGGGTCGGAACGCGAATTATGTTGCTCAATATAAATGAAACTATCAGAAGGTTCTCTTATACTTATATCAATAACTTTAACTAATAATTCTCGTTCCGGTGGAGAAAGAGAAAGAATGTTTCTGCGAACTTCAACAACCTTTTTGTCACAATATTTTCCAGCCCAACCAAAGAAACATTCATCACATGCTAACCCAAAATAATGTCCTTTACATTCACATAATGTATGAAAAAATCTTGTTGGCCAGTCCATTCTGTCGTCATTGAAGAATACAAAGGGCTTAAAATCCTTTTTTATGATCAATTTGTTGCAAATTCCTTGGTTAAATCCACCACAAACTTCGTTATTCCAAGAAGAAACAGGACAACAAATGCCAGAAGTTGTAGCATTCTCAATACATATCTTTGGAATTAATGTTTCCGAAAATTGTATAATAAATAAAAGCAAACAGCTTATTATTAAATAAATCAGTGATTTCATTGTAAAATCTGTTACTTAGAAAGTTGCAATGTCTACTTTAAATGGTAGTTTAACACAAATACCCTTTGAACTATCTATTGTAACATTTTGCCAAGTACAAATCTTTTTATTGGTTTTTTCTTCAAACTTGTCCATAACTGTTTTAAAATGAACGATTTTTTGTGTAAAGTAAATGAATTTTTTATGTCAATTTCTCTATTTTTATTACTCTAAAAATTTATTAGTAAATAAGTTTTTACATTAAAATAAAATTATTTTTTAAAAATAACTTGAATAATCATGATTTGTAAGTAAACTTTGTTAGTATTTTTTACTTTTGACAAATAATAATTATTTTATTTATTTTTATAAAATTTCAGAATTGTAGGAAATTAACATTAAAAACATTTAGTGTCATTAAAATAAAATATTTGTGATTGATAATTTACGTACTTGACACAAAACATTAATTGAAGAATTATTCTTTTTGAAATTTAATTTAGACAAGTCGTGCATCAAAATCATATAATTTTATTAAAATGTAATATCAGACTATAGAATGTCTTTTTCAGACTTTATACATTGATTTTATTTCAACAAATAAAAAATTTTCAACAAATAAAAAATTTTCAAATTATTAAAAATTTAAATCTATCATTGAAATGTTTCTCAATCTTATCAAAGTGAAATATTGAAAATATTGTGTAAAATAATATATTTTGCAATATACTTAAAAATGCATTATTTTCAATTTTTAAGTACATTTCTGTTTTATGTTTTAAATATTGTAAAAAGTTAATTACAATATAAAAAATATTTAAATATAAGTTAAAGTATGTAAAATGTTTTCAAATTTTTTAAAAAATAAATTTTACATATTACAATAATTAATAATAAAGAAATTTCACTTTCAATTCAAATTCTAAATTACATTTAATGAGTTAATGTTAAAATTTAAATTAAAAAATAGATGTACATAAGTTGTAGATACATAATTTTAACAAAACTAAGTGTGAAAGAGAACATTATTGAAATATAATTTCAATAGTAGAATTTACTTTTAATATAATAAACATTCAATAAAATCTTTTTTATGGTTAGTTTACTTGAGTAGAGAAGTTACATAGTTGTTGATAATTTTCTCAAATACAGAATTTTTTCAATACAAAAAAATTTTCCTTTTTTTAAAATCATGAAAGTATAATTATAATTTTGAAAATTTTAATTAATTTAAATTTGATAGAAAGTAGCCTCAGAGTAAATGTTTTTATATTATGTATTTGTTTAACTACTTAAGTTTAGAATACGGTAGTAAATCTTAATATAAGTGTTAATATAAATATTCTTTTAATTCAAAATTGTCATTAATAATACATTAAATTTACTCAATTGTGTCTCTAATTATTTTTTATTTTTACTAATTAATTCGATTATATATTAAGTTAAGTATGCACACTATGATGCAAGTTGTAACCAGAACTGCCCAAGGCGTGGCAGAATTTCTAACTCCAGTATTAAAGGAATCAAAGTTTAAAGAAACAGGTGTTATTAACCCAGATGAATTTGTTGCTTCAGGAGATTTCATAGTTTATCATTGTCCAACCTGGCAGTGGGCCTGTGGCGATCCAACTAAGCGAAAGAGTTTTTTACCACCTGACAAGCAGTATCTTATTACCCGAAATTTACCGTGTCATAAAAGGGTTAGTCATTTGTTTTCCAATCAAAATCAAACAGAAAAACTCATTGAGCCGGAAGATCCCGATGGTGGATGGGTTGATGCTTTCCATGCAGGTTTTAAATAAATGGATTATATTTTAATTTTTTTATAGATGATATAAGTTCTACTTTAACGGAAAAAGCTTCTGAAATGACATTGAAAGATAAGAAGTGTGATAAAAGAAGCGTCAGTACTTTTGATACTGAAGACGATGATGATAATGATGAAGCCGTTGACATGGCTGCCTTTATGAAAGGTGAATATCAGTTAGAAGATGTGAGATTATTATTAGTAGTAGTATTAGTATCGATTGTTCTAAACTATTAAATAATAATAATATTAAAAACTAGAGATTTTTTTAAACTATGTAAATTCACTCAAAAAAATTAAATCTAATTTGACTAAAATGTTTATGAAAACATTATTTGACTATTTGAAGTTATTTATAATCGTCTTAAAGATTATTTGTAAATGATCCTTTCAAAACCAGTCGATATTATATTTAAGTATCTATATTATATATATTTTATATTTTAATTATCTTTAAGATATAAGAATATTAAGAAAAGATAAAAACTAATAAAAATAATAATTTTTATGTTTTGTATTAAAAGAAGGAAAATTATTTTGTGGTTTTTGGCTTGATACATCTAAAAAATTTAGTTATAATTTTATTTTGAAAATTTTTTTTTTATTCATCGTTATTAATAATTCTTTTTATAATCTATTCGAATTTATATCAATATGGAAATCAATGTTTTCTTTAATTGATAAAAACAAAATTAAATTAAACAAAAATGATATTCATTTTGGAAAATAGTTATGATTTTTTGATCCAATAATAATTGATAAAAATATAAAGATTGATCATGTGTTGAATAATCAATAAACATTAATATGCATAATAATTTTGAGAAGTTTATGTAAGTATTGTTAATAAGTTTGTTGAAGTTTTTGGTATGTTGTATTTTATGCCAAGATGTGATAGGTTTGAAAATAGAAATTATCGTTAATAAATAAAAATAATAAAAACTTCGGAGTCATGCATTCGCAAAATCTTTTGCTATATTATGATTTACAAATGAAATTGATCATGATTTTTCAACTTTGGATAAACAGGATGACTTAATTGCCCCGGTTAGCAAAACGCAATCGGTCGACAAAGAACCGGGAAAATCACTTGATGATGCTCAATCAGACATTATCCAAACTAGGACTTATGATTTGCAAATCACGTATGATAAATTGTATCAAACATGTCGCTTGTGGCTGTGCGGTTATGATGAAGATCGATCTTTATTGACTGAGGAGCAAATGTTTGAGGATTTCAGCCAGGATCATGTCAAGAAAACCGTGACAATGGAAGTTCATCCCCATCTGCCAGGTAGTGTTTTAATGGCTTCCGTACATCCTTGTCGTCAAGCAGAAGTGATGAAAAAATTGATCGAAGCCGTTGCTGAAGGAGGCGCTATTTTGGGGGTGCATCAATATATTGTGATCTTCTTGAAATTTGTCCAAGCAGTTATTCCAACGATCGAGTACGATTACACTAGGAATTTTAACATGTGAAAGTTGATGATGAGTGATAAGCAAATGATTTTTTATTTTGCTTAGCCTTAATTCTGTTGGATTTAATTTAACAATGGGAAAATGAGTTTTTGGTACTTAATTGTTATTATTTTTTGATTTCTAATAATGGATATAATTATTAATTTCTATTTGGTTTTTCTATTATAATTTTTATTGAACAATTAAAATTTAGTTAGAAGTTTAAAGATTTGTTCTTATTTCAATTTGGCTTTACATTGTAGTTAAGCTGAGTTGTTGCAAAGAAAGATCTAAATTTTACTGATAACCAAAGAACAATTAAATAGAATTTGATCTTTTTGAGTTTTTTTAAAATTAAACACAGTAGATCAAATCGGATTATTGAGAAAATTCTTCGAATTTTACGAAATTTTAAATCAATTAATATATTCCATAGTAAAAATAATTCTGGTTTTGAAGTTTGCATAACGTCCATGAAAAAATAAAATTATCGGAAACTATTGGGATTATGTAATATTATCCGAAAAAGTGTTTTTCAATAAATAATCGATATTTTGTTTTTTATACAGTCAACCCTCATTAATTATTTCGTTAATTTTCGAACATTTCCAGACAAATCTGATTCTTTAATTCAAAACCTCATGATCCACAATCGGAAAGCTCTGAATAATTTTTAAAACTTTCGGATTAATGTTTAAATATTAAACTTTTTACAATTTTAGTTAATTCAAATTAAATATCCATATGGCTATTAAAAGAACAGAAAGTACAAGTCATAAAAAGGCAAAAATTTGTGCAATAAGAGGCAGAAAATTTCACTGAGTGAATTGTCCAAAATTACCAGAAGAGAATTAAACTCGGACCCAAGAATTTCTCTGTTATCAGAAATGTTGAAAATCATTTTCAAAAGAAGTTGAGAATTTTAAAACATGAATTTACTAAAGAAGAAAAATTTTATTTAATTCAACAAAAAGGTTTTTATTCTTAAGACTGGACAGATGAAAATTGGTATGGAAAAATAATAAACAATTACGTAAGATTTCAGTTCAATAAAACTGATTTAAAAATAAATTTATTAAAAATATAAGAAAAAGGTTACTCTTCAAAAAATGATAATTATATTTTACATTTAGATGCGAATAACTTATATGGACGGATAATATTTAAAAAATATCTATAGGAGATTTTAAATGGGAAGTTGAAAATTAATTTTCTAATTTAAAAGAAATTAATAAAAATTAAGAGGTTGTTTCATTGAATGTGACTTAGAATATAATAATGACAATTTAGAAAAAAAGAATTTTCCTTTATTTCATTATAAAAGAACAATAGGAGTAGAATTATCTTTCAAAAACAAACAACATTTAAAAGACGAAGATAATAAATTAAGAAAAGACTCAGAAAAGTTGAGAAGAGGCAGAGCCTTGGTTTCAAAATTAATTTTAGATTTATATGATAAAGAAAAATATGTTATTCATCATAAAATGTTAAAATATTTATTTATTTTAGTACAATAAACAAATTATATGGAATGAAATAGACGAATTCGATACTGACTCTTACTTTTTAAATACTTATAAAGAATGTTTATAAAGATTTAGAAAATATAAAAGATAAACTTGATGCATCTGATTATCCAAAAAATCATTTTTTATATTCAGATGAAAATGCGAAAGTTATAGGAAAATTTAAAGATGAAATGAATGGAAACATTTTATTAGAAATAGTATTTTTAAAATCAAAATGTTATAAATAAATCATTCAAGACAAATATATAAATTTTGATGATTATAGAAATACTTTATTATACGAACAAATATTTTACAGAACTCAAAATCATAAAAATTCCGATTTGCACAATTTATTTTATTATGAAATAACTAAAAAAAGCTTTATCACCTGTTGATGATAAACGATTTATTTGGAACGATGGAATTAAAACATTCTCTCATGGTATAAAAAATTTAAAAATACGGTATTTAGTAGGTTGAAACGATAAAGAATATTTTCAAAGATATTTACCAAATTTTCTGTTGAGAGTGAGGGTT
>JBBMKC010033441.1:0-18302 GCA_037834085.1 Bipalium vagum | reverse complement strand
TTATTATTATTATTATTATTATTATTATTATTATTATTATTATTATTATTATTATTATTATTATTATCATTTATTTTTATTAATATTATTATTATCATATTATTAATTATTTTTACATATTTAAATTGAATAATTTGAAAACTTTAGATTTAATTAAATTTTTATTTTAAATTACAAATACATAATTAGTTTATATATATAATTGAAATTGATTACTTTCTTCTGATTTATTATGAAAATTTATATATATATAATATTATATTCTGTTATTTCTTATTTTAATTTCATTTTTATTCCTTTATGTGTGATCACAAAAATAAATAAGTTTGTACTTAATAAATTAATTTTATTATTTGCCAATACAAAAATTCTAACTTATAAATTTAAAGAAAATCAATTCACTTTGGTTTACAAATAACTTTTAGTTAAGAAAAAATAAATAATATAAAAATATTTTTTCATAGAATAATGTAATTATAAAAAGTATGATGCAATAAAAAAATCTAATTAAATATTATTTTATTTCATCAATTATTTATGACTCTGAACAGCAGAATTAAATGACAATTTGTTTAGCTGTGTTCAGAGCTGGCGACATCAATTCTTAAATATTTTCTTTAAAAATTATTTATTTGTTACTACAAATAAAGGAAATTAAATAAGAATAATAATGGTATTGATAATAGAATAAAATGAAATCGCTTTATGTGATCGATTGGATAAGATGAGGATGTTTGACGTATTGAGAGTAAATAGAACTTTATTTCGTTCACTAAAGCAGCTATCATGTTAAAAGGTACTAATTATACAGAATACGCAAGTAGAATTGGTGCAATTTTCTAAATGTAAAATTTTATAAAGCAATTGCCTTTATATCATTGTTTAAATCGATTAATTTAATTTGGTCTATGACTTATTCAAAAAATATTACAGAATTTCAACAATTATCAGTATTTGTATACCGCAAGCCCCCTAACAATAATAAAACTAAGAATGAAAATTGACAACACTCAGAAAAAATCAGTCAAGAAGTGGGTTGTTATAAGTTATATTCTGCTGTTGACATTATTTGAATTTCTAGGTAGACTCTAAAAACAACTATTTTAACAAATTCTTTTTTAAATACATCACCTCACTGTGATTTATGTTATTAACTATAAACAAATTTTAAATTATTCAATTTAATAATTTTAGGAACTTTAATTTAAAAATCAAATTCATTGCATTTTAATATGAAATTTATATAACTTAATTTAGGAATTTAAAATATACTTTATTATAAATGAGGTCTGTTTTCTAAAAAATGTGTTCAAAACAATATTTCAAACCCCCCCTTATATGCTCTTCTCAAGAATTTGTTTATCTTTTCAACGTTCCTCTCCAGAGTACTTCTATTAGCATGCTCTAGTAAATATCTTCTTTCATTCGGTATGGTCCTTCGTATCTTGACTGGTCCTGAGCCTCTTCGCAAATTCTGCCATCTTTCTGGACAAAAAAGACTTTGCACAGTCTAATTTGATGGTCTTTGGACTACCTAACTTGAGCACCCATGTATTTTTTTATCACATCAATTATCGTTTCCTCGTCTTTTCTTCCAACTGCTGTTAACTTAAACGGATATCTTTCTTCTTCCAAACACAAATCAGTTGGGTATTTCATGACGAATTGCATTTTTTAATCATCCCATTATCGTTAAGGTTCTTGATTGTTCATTGGTTGTCTAAACAGCTTAAGGTTGGTCGGTAATCCTCTTGTCCAAATTTGATGTTTTGCTATGTACGTTCAACCGATATTCAACCATAAAACCATCCTCATTCTCTTTAATTATCTGCACTAGTCGTACGTTGCTCGCTGCTCTTGTTAGTTTTATTGTCCGCCTGAAACGATCTTCCTCCTTGACTTCAGTACCGAACCTCCCCTGCAGTGTTGCACATATACACTCCTATACATTTTCTCCCTTCATTATTGCTTGGTCCGAGATTTCCTTTAACTAATCTAAAACTTTTTGTAGATTTATTCCGCCGATTAAATCAGGTGTGACCTCTTCTACTACTATAAATTCTACTAGTTTCGATTCCAGTTCAACTGCCACATGAACCAAGAACTCCACTCTATTTTCAGTTGACTATTGTTTGCGCATCGTAACCTGTAATTGCTCTTAATAACTTGTACATTTTTCAGCTTTCTCATAAATTTCCTCCTCATCACGCTGACCGCAGCGCTCGTATCCAATAAGCAATCGTAACCTTGTCCCTGTATTTCCACCGTGATACTTGGTCTCAACTTGTAACACAACAGGCCACATAAACAGAAATTGCACAAATCAAAAACGGAAGACAATGCTTCGCGTGTGGTTCAGAAGATCATATAAGATGAAATTTTAATAGGGTTAGGTGTAATCGTTGTCAGGAAAATGGTCATCATGAACATGACTGTTACACCAGTGAGAAAGGAATAAGAACGGACAGACAAAGAAATAATTATGAGAGAAACAGGAAAATAGACTATGGCAGAAGAAGCAGCGGATTCCAGATAGATATGTACGGATTATCAGAAGAAACAATCGACGCATTTTTCAAAATAATAGAAAGAGAAAGGGAGTATGAAAATGGGGAAAGAATTACAGACTAGTATTATGAACACTTAAAAGGGTGGGCTCGGACTCTTGAACTAAACGTAGGAATATGGTTTCGCACGACAGAAAGGTGATAGTAAATATAGAAAGTGGTAGTGTAAACGAGAAAGAAAAAGAACAAAATAGAGATCTAGAAAAGTTGAACAATTTTAAAGAAGATTTGTAATGGAGAAGAAATTGAGAAAGTTGCGCTGGACAGCTTTAAAGAAAAAAATATCAAATATAATATGATGAAACGAAGGCCAAGTATGACTATTTAGATAAATTGTCACGAAATGGAATGCCTGCTATATATAGGAGCTAACATAAATATAACGAGCTGAAAAACAGTACAAGAAAACTTATCTGGACTGATGTCTAAAATGTAACCATCAAAGAATTAAAAGGAACTCTAGCAAAATCTCCAGTGTTAGCTTTCCCAGATATTAAGAGAACATTTATCTTAGACACTGATGCTAGTTTTGAGGCCATTGGAGCATTATTGCCACAGAAAGATGATATGTGAAAGAGAGACTAATACGGATCACACACAATGAATTCGTGGAAAAAGATACTGTATTACGAGAAAGGAATTATTGGCAATCTATTAATTTTCCAAACAAGATAAAAAATTTCAAGCAAGTTTCCATTTTTTCACTTTTATATTTTATCATTTTTCAAAAAACCACAATAAAAGAGCTTTTGCTCGCATACTAAATTTTCTTAATTTATTGTAACAGGAAGGCAGTTTGGAACTTTGTTGAATTGAATATGAATAATTTCTTGATCTCGATTGCTCTCCCTAACTGTCACAATATTCCTTCTGCACGGGCATCCAAGTTGGAATTATGAGAACTAATTTTATATGTAGCAGAAAGTACATACAAAATGTTGATTTTTCATTCTGAAAATCAATCTAGATATTGTTTCGGTATAAGATGAACTTTAAAATCAGACTAAATCATCTTTTCGTGAAAACTTCATATTTTACTTATAACTCCTATTTCAAATATTTACCTATTTTAAACAAATCCAATCATTTAGAATTATTCAAATGATTGATAATAATTCAATACAGAATTTTATCATTGTCAGGTATAAACATGGGTATCTCCCACAGTACCAGATTCTACACATTTTTCCGGCACTAAAGTATTCTGGTGATAAAGGGTTCATTCTAATATCCATTTTTATTTAATTTCAATACCTTAATCTCACAAATATATATTAATATTATTTATAAGAAAATAAATAAAATCTCAGAAGTTTTTCATATATTTCTATTAATAATAATTATGGAGATAAGTTTTCAGGACAGATTTATTTAAACCCATTTCTAATACCCATAGAGTCTAATTCTTATCTTCAATATCTATTGTCTGCTACTTTGGATTCGACGGATTCATACCCTTGACATTGTTCAACTGTTTCTTAAGCCTCTCTTCCATTATGTGTTACTTTTTAACAGCAATACATAAGCGACCTTGCTTACCTACAACCTCTGCAAGTATGACTTTTTTGAGCTTTGTGCATAATAACTATACCGCACATGTTCTAAAAAAATTGTTAATATCCTATTAATGTCTTCAATATAATTAATACTTAATCTAGGCAGATTTAATGGAGACATTTTAAATAATATCTTGTAATTTTATTCTCAAGAAAGATTGGATTATTGTTAATAATAATATTATTAATATTAATATTATTAACATTAGTAACATTAGTATTAATAACATTAATATTATTATTAATATTATTATTATTATTATTATTAATATTATTATTATTATTATTATTAATATTATTATTATCAGTATTATTATTAAAAATACAAAAAAATTAAATTTCATATACTTTCTTTTATTATTTTATTTAATTAATCTTGTTATTTATTAATTAATGAAGATAACATTTTTATATTTTTTTCTTCTACTTTTACTGTTATGTATACCGTTGGTTGAGAAAATCCTATTTGTAGTATTTTTTATGAGGACCATTATTTGGAATATTATATCTCACCAATATCTGTCCCTACCTATAGTTTCTCCTAAAAGAACACAAATAAATATTTATATTTCAAAAATTCCTTTTGTTTTGAATTTCTTTTTTTAGTTTTTGCTATGAATATCTTGTTTTTTTAACATGGTTTTTCACACTCTAATCGTTTCTTGAAATTTTCATTAAAAATCCCAATCAAGTAGTTTTTATCTAATTTAGAGACTTTCTGTGTTCCACCATGTGATAACATATACCTGACCCGAATCTTACCTCCGTAAATTTTTGATCTGCGGATATTGTTTCAAATTTTCACAATTTCTAATAATATTCGTACTAACTCTTCGTGTTTGGTTCAACGAGCTGTTTGACATTTATTTTACATGTTTCAAATCTTGGTCAAAAACCATATCTGCAATTGTATGGACGACACTTTTCGCTCTAATCATCCATGTCCAATCTACTTAGGGTGTCCCGTGATCGAGTCATTTGTTATCGCTTTATGATTTCAATGTAATATTAAATTTTTTCATTTATTTTTTTATTTTGCTAATGTTTATTCTTTGCGATTTTTTGGAATTATTCAATAAATGAGGACCCCATTGGTCCCTCTTTTTTGTTACCAATTTCTTTCAAATGTAGCGAAAGTTTAAGAACTAATCTTCAACGTTTTTCCACATTTTCCAACTGATCGGTTAGTATTTATTTCGACCTCGCATCATAAATCATCGTCATTAAGTATGACCCAGAGCGCCTCCTGCCCACATTGAGCCGGGTTAGGTCACCTTTTTGAAATTTGTCAAACCATCACCGAATTGTTCGTTCATTAGCTGAACCCTCTTCAAATGCAAAATTAATGTTTTTGGCGGCTTCTGCTGCATTACGCTTCAATTTCCATTCATATAAAAATATAGTTCACAATACTTTTTTTTCATTTTTTATTCCCTGCAATCTAAAATTATTTTAAATAATTCTTATATTAAAACAAATATTATCTAACGTTTATTCAGATTTCAAATTGATATATAAATAAATTTTATATAATAATTATTACTTATAATAATAATAATATAATTACTTATTAATAATTATTATTATTTTTAAAAAGATTTCCAAATTCGGAAATTTCAAATGTGACAACCTAATAATAATTAATAACTGAAATGATTGAAAAAGTATTACACAGTCAAAAATTCTTACCATGTTATTAAGAAATATTTTTTATAGGCATTTTTTGAATGTGTCATAATATCTATCAAAATAATTCCTTATTCATATTTAAAATCGTTGTATTTGGTCAATGTTTCTTTAAGTTCTTTTATTTAAAAATAAAGATTATTTATATGTTTTTAAATTTCTAGAACCAGGCAGCAGCATAACAGCCGCTACATCATTACTTACATCAGGGAAAAGAAGAAACAGAAAAATTAAGATTCCCTACAGCTTTATCACCATAATACACTGTTGACAATAGTATTCATAGGTTAAAATGTAGTCATCCACTATACAGTCCAGATTTACCTCCATTTGACTTATTTTTTCCGTCCAATGAAAAATGTTTTTCAAGGACAATAAAGCAGAGAGAAATTCAAATGAACTTTATACTCATGGTTTAAAAATTTCCATCAAGGTTTTTCCCAATAAATATTAACCAGCTGCATTCCAAGATGACAATTGTTTTTGGAAGACAACAGAAATTATGTTTAAGTTTACGTTTATGATTTATTTAGTGTAAATAAATTATGCACCAAAATATTCCTATGTCTGTAAATGTTGATTGAAGGTACGTATTACTTCTTGATAAACCTGGAATAAGAAAATGAAATGATAAAAAAGTATAAATTATTAAAACAAAATGTTTTGTTTAAAGTCAAAATATATAAAATATCAGCAAATTATAATTTGTACATTATAATTATAGTTTTATGAGAAATAAAATGAAGAATTGGAAAAAGTTTTCCAGTAAAATTGTTAATAAAATTTCCAAATTATTAAAGTATAATTATGGTTCCTTGATCAAGCGTTCATCTGAGAGAACACGATAATAAGACTGAAGATATAGAAAAGGCATTTAAACAAAAATGTTATAATTAAAGTAATTTTATATAAGTCAAAACACAGATAAATGAATAAAAAATAATATTTATATTAATGAAAACCTTAATTTTTATATTTCATAATATATCACGGATTTTGTCTTGTCAAAATATAAATCTGAGAAGGATAAATAAAAAATAATTTTGTAAGAGAAAATATCAATAAAAACTAAAAAAAAATTTTTTTATACTGAATATAATGATTTTTTGAAAAAATTACATTCATTAAAACAAAACTGGAAATAATTTTGTAACAGAAAATATCAGTAAAAACCAAAAAAATTATACTAAATATAATTACTAATTTATTTATATTTGGTTTTAATTTTAATACTGAATATAATATTTAGTATTAAAAATATCATTCATTAAAACAAATTTAACGTTATCTTGTCAAAATATAAATCTGAAAGAGAAAAATGAAAATAGTTTTTTTAGCAGAAAATATCAAAAGAAATTAATAAAAGTTAAACTTTTATTTTATCAAAAAAGACAATATTTTTTTTGAAATAGTCATTCATTAAAACAAATTTAACTTTGTTGATTAAAATTGTAAATTTTTTAAAGTGTCTAATTCGAAATGTTATTTCTAACTGAGAAATCCTGATTTCTCAATAAGAAACACAAAAAAACAGCTTGTAGCCCTGTAACAAAATATTTTTTGAAAATAAAATTATTCAAGTAATCTTCAAACTTCATTAAGATTGTGTTAATAAAATATTACCATTATTATTATTATTTATTATAAGAGGAAACAATATTTAAGGGCAAAATACAATTTTGAATATTTTCCAGATCATTGTCAATAATTAATTGTTCTGCTTGGTGTAATTGATTTAATGATCAATTTTTACTAATTATAATTAATAACCAATTGTTTCAGATTAACTTTGGAAAGTTGGATTAATTTATTGTCCGCTTAATAAGTTAAAAATAATAAATATATATCAAAGTTTACATTTAGATTTTTAAATGAGGCTTAAAATTAACTAAATTGAATAAATATTTTTAATTTATTTATATTATCATTACATGGTGTTCGAAATAATTTGGAAATATCTTTAATCATGTATTAAATATCGTATTTTCTAAAAAAAATTCTTAATATCTAAGTTTGTTTAACTAATTTAATTTATCATAATATTAATTATGGAGAAATGTTACATGAATTTATGACTTGAAAATATGACAGATACCAGCAGTGAGAATCACGTGACGTCCTGTGAACAAAGTTTCTCGAAAAAAGCTTTGCGGCCAACATAGAGAGATATATCAATATACTGGAGAAGGCTGTGAAACCATAGATCAATAGAGTATCCAGTAAAAGAGTGCAAGACTCTGTTCGAACACATGCAACAAGAAACACTCAAACATAAATTAGTAAAAATTTAACATACCTAATCTAACATAACGTCACCCAATTTTTTATTATTATCTATGGAAGTTACATCTTTATTGAGTTAAATTTGATTTCTTAAAGTTCACATAATTGTCAAGTCATTACTGATGCTTCCAAGAAACTAATGACACATTTGAATGGGGAAAGAGGTAAAACAAACATTTCGGTCGCAATAACTACTGGAGATCATATTTATACTAATTTTTAGTTAAATACACTTTCTGAATCGTTCTGTTTATATTGTTTTATTTGTTTTACAAACATCCCCGACTTATCTTTAGGTTACCAACCTTATTATTATCATGAGTAGCATTAATATTAGTTTTTAGATCTATGTAAAATGTTTGAAAAATCCACTCAAAAAGATTTCTTTTATTATGAAAGAAAAATATGAGAAAATTTTTGATAAAGTTTTAGAAAAGAAAACCGGGTTATGAGAGACAATTAAGCTCAATTTAAATTAAAAACCGAAGCAATTCATTAATTAAAACAAACTTTAAAGAAAATATTGCTTTTCTTAAAAATATGAATTCCTGGTAAAGACAGCGAGGGAAATGAGCGATCTTTTGTTCCTTTAGCTCATTTGTCAGTGAACAAAATTAACGTGAAATCTTCGATAATATTATCAAATTTCAAAGAAATTTTGAAGATGAAAAGGATGTAGACATGTATCAATTTAACCTTGACAGAAACAAAAAATCAAAGATCAAGTTTAGTAAGCTTAAATGCTTAAGTTGGAATTTCGATTTCATTAGAGAGTCCAAGTGTTTGAATATTTAATTTTTTGATTTTAAGAATCACAGTATGAAGGATGATTTTTTTAATCTTTCATCAGATTGGATAATACTAATAATAATATAATAATAACAGTTACGGATTACATAATATTAGGTGTACAACTATGACTGTGGCTTTTTTTTAAAATGATAATAAAAATTTTGTTTGTATATATATCTAAATTATATTGAATTGATTTATAAACAAAGATATCATATAATCAATAATATCACGAGACGGTTGCTTTAATATTCTTTGTTTAAATATTATAGCTATTCAAAATGTCAATATTCATTCCAAAAAAACGACATTTGCGGGAAATAATTTTACATTACTTTATTGCTAAGAAAACTGCAGCGGAAACGTACCGCTTGCTTCGAGATACCTATAGAGAACATGCTCCTTCGATGACCAAATGTATAGATTGGTTTCGCCGTTTTAGAAATGGCCAATATGATACGAACGACAAGAAGCATGGGAAGCCACAAAAACAATGTGAAGATAGAGATACGAGAAGGCTGTTGGACGAAGATCTATGCCAAACACAATCTGATCTGGCTGTCGCATTAAATGTGAGTCAACAATGCATTTCAAAACGTCTGGCAGCTTAAGAATTATTCGAAAATTAGGAATTTGGATCCAACATGAATTGACAGAAAGATGCATTGAACGGCGAAAAAAAATTTGGATGTCCTTCTTCAAAGACAAAAAAGGAAAAGTTTTTTGCATCGAATTATCACAGGAGACGAAAAATGGATTCGTTGTGACAATCCAAAACGCAAAACAGCTTTGGTGATATCAGGTGAACCCAGTCCATCAACACCAAAACAAAATGTCCACGTTTTTAAAGTTATGTTGTGTATCTGGTTGGATCAGAAAGGAGTGATCTATTATAAATTTTTAAAATCTTCTCAAACACTAACTGGTGAACTTTATCGATCACAATTAATTCGTTTGAAGCAAGCTTTGAATGAAAACCGACCGGAATGGATGACTAGACACGAAAAGATAATTTTACAACATGATAACGCAAGTCCACACGTTAATTCAGTTGTAAATAATTACTTAGAAGGTACAAAATGAGAAGTCTTACCTCATCCGCCCTATGCACCAGACGTCGCTCCTTCTGATTACCATTTGTTCCGTACTTTGCAATCAGAACTTTCCGGACAGAGGTTCAGATCCAAAGACCGCCAAAATTGGATTTTCTTTCATTGAATTCATTAGTTACCTGAAAGGTGGGCAAGGGTTGTAGCTTTCAATGGAACAACTTTTCAATAAAGGTTTTTAAATAAAGTTTGTAATAAATGTCTGAGTTTTCTCATTAAAAAGCCGGAGTTATAGTTGTACACCTAATAAATAAATGCCATTTCGATTTTTTAAGGACTCAAAATCTTGTATTATTAATCTATAGTCCTGATCTTAATGTCCTGATTTGCAACCAAATGACTTCTTCATATTTGGTACCATAAAAAAAATTCCGTGGGCAGCGGTTTTAGTCCGAACAGGCTGTAGAAGCATTCAAATCACATGTTTTGGACATATCGACTTTGGATTGAAATAAATTTTTCAATGAGTTGTTTGACAGAATGTAAGTTTATAGATTATGACGATGAGCACTTCGAAAAAACAATGATGTTAATTATTATAATACATATATGATGTTTGTGTGTCATTCCCGAAGCCTATCGACTCGCCTACGTAATTTATATACATTAATTTAATTTTAAAAATTATATCTTAACTATTTTGAAAAATTCAATTCATCAACTTTCTCTTTGAATATATTCAATTTGTCATTCTTTCCAACTGGCAAAAGAACTTTATTTTTGGCAGTTTATTCAGCACAGGCCAATCTACTGATAATACAGGAATCCATGGATTGGTTGCAAAAACATGGATTAGGGAGCAAAATGAAAACTAAATTAGATATCATTTACATTCCAATGAATAGGATACAATGTAGAGCTTAGAGAATGAATGTGGTTACACTGATACAACACCTTATTGGATTTTCATAAAATTTTTAATTTTGCAACTAAGTATTAATTTTTTAAACCTAAAGTATTAATAATGACCTATGTTTAGATGATTATTTGATATGGTTTTATAAATGAAATTATGCCTTTTTAAACTTATTACCTTCAAAGTAAAGGAAAAATATGACATTTCAAAACATAAAATTATATTAATATAACAAATGTTTCAAGGATCTTCTTTCTTCACATGATTATAGACGATTCTTTGATGAGTTTGTTTAGCAAATGGAGATTTTTATATGTAACCAATTTCCTAATGGATGTTGGGATCCCGCAAAAGACCAAAATGATCGTTCGTTGCCTGGCAACTGTGCATCTTACACTATTGAAGCCTGATTGCATCTGAGCAAAGTCAATAATTGCATTTTCTACATATATTGATATGTGATGTAAATGTATTTCTTCAAATATTTTTTTTGACAAAAATAAAATAAATAAATATTTCAATATAATTTTTAATAACTTTGGTTAAATTTCAAAAAATTTTTGATTAAAAAATGTGCCATCGTCTTATTGTATTTAATAATGTTCAATTATTAAAGATTTTGAAATGTAGATATATAATGTGGTCTACAAGTATAAATAAAATATAAAAAAAGAATTCTAAAGAATATACTTCTCCCAAAATGAATAAATTATCTTTCAGTTTTATCTTCAGAAATTCCCAAAGGCAATAATGTGATATTCAGAGATTTAACAGGCACCTCAACATATTTCTGTTTAAAATAATGAAATTATTGAATCTTCTCATGAAGAATTTTAAGGAGAAATTATCTAATCTCAATATAAATCTACACCGGTAAAGTTTGTTATTAATATGAATAGTTAATTAATTAATTTCTAATTACCGTAATCAATTATATAAGACTGGTACAATTTTCCTACTCCAGTAAATGGGAGATACATAAACTTGTAATAATTCTCATTTTGATAAGAAAAGAACCCCTTGAGGCTCCAATGTTCATGAACTGAAATGTATTAGATTGGTGTATTGGTCAAACTGATTTAGTCAATAGATCATTCACATGTTATGTGTAAAAATTGGTGCAAAAAACCCTTCGTTTTGCGGAATATATTTCTTTGCTTAACGTCCTTATGTTTTACTGTGGTCAAAAACCATCAAAATTATTTTTATAGCTTTTCATTATATTGAATTTCAGGTGCAGATAACTCTAATTATCTATTTCCATAATTTCTTTTATATTTATTAGTTAGGTTTTGATTTTCAAAAAAAGAAAATATTATTTATTTTGAGTGTTATATCATAAATAAAATAAAATAAAATTTAAATAATCAAAATACAGTTGCAAATTTACAGTCAGCAATATAATGTATATTAGGGGTAAGCAAAGTTTCCGTCGTTTTAAGACAAAGAATTCTTATTAATATACAACAAATAACGCAGTAAATTTAATCAAAATATTTTTAATCATTATTAACTTCTTTTTTCCATCTTACAGGCAAAAGATAAATGCCAAGATAAAGAATCTTTTTGCTGGATTTATTAGAATTGTCAGTGAATTCTTGCACTTCTTCAAAATTACTAAAGTGTACATCGGAAAGACTATGTTAGGGAGTAGTATAATTTCTCATTTTAAGATTCCTTTGTTCCTAATGTGACATATGATCTGATATTGTTATTAATTCGAAGCTCTTTATTTTGTTTAGTGGGAAAATATTTTTTGCAAAAAAAATATTACTATATTCCCCATTTTCTCCATCTGATGCAACCGCTGAAATATGAGACTCTTATTAATATGCAACCTACTCGCCAGTCGAAATTTCTTTAAAAAGCGCTTCCAACTCGCACTTTATCCTTTAAATCAACATCAACGCTTCAAACCGATCAATTCATTCGAAACATGAGCTCTCGGCTAGTGTTACATGACCATAGGTTTTGAAAATTAATTGGATTACTTCGATAGATGCTCTTAATTTATTGAAAAGGAACAGCATACAGTCACTAATATGAATAATTATTTCTTGAAGTGAGTCAGTTAATTTAAATAATTTATGGCGTCATGCATATCAGTATAATCAATAATAACTTACTTAAACAAATATTTTTCCAAACAACGCCAGTGTATTTTATAATAACATTTTAACTATCATAAATATGTAAGCTTGAAAACTTAAGAAATAACATAACGTATGCTGATGACATATATTTTTAAATAACAATAATAAATAAAATTGATGCGACCTGATATTTGTCATGATAAAATTTGACATTGCGTATGTGAGATGAATTGAGAATTGGCCTGGGGTTGAAGCTCAGCAGTCATAGCAGTCCATGCGCATGTAAAAGGTATCATAACTGGTATTGAATCCCGGTATCTCCAGTTAATTTTCAAATAACATGGCAACCACACTAGGACCCCAACCAGCGGACGAGATCTCGAAAGTGAAAATTAAAAGCAAAAGGAAAGGAAATAGAAGTAAGAGACTCGGGACAGTTAATGGTTTTATACACGAACAAGCTTGAATGTCACCTAATTATTTGAAAATAAATACTCTCTAAAATGATAAAGTTCAGAGTTGACACAGTTATTACATAAACAAAATTGCCTAATATATAAAAGATTAAATTAAGCAGCTTTTTTAAAATCAAATGATATTTATTGTATTATAATCCGTTTTTTTTGTATTACTTAGCTCCCCGGAAAGTTCTTTTGCATAATTAGTTACTAATTTTCCATTATATTATTAGGTAAATTACATTTTGTTTTGTTAATTTTTATATATTATCTTAAAGCGCGATTTTCAGATAACGTAATATTATTTTTAATTTAGAGATTTAAGTTTATAAAAAGATTTATCTAGATTGAAATAAATGAAGATAAAACAGCTATTGCGCTTTTATTTGAAAAAAAGATTAAGTGCAAAAGCTGTAGCTGAAAAAATTGGTGACATTAAAGGTATAGGTATAGTCCATCGAAATACCGCGGCAAGCTGATTTAAGCACTTCAACAAAGACGACATCTGTTCAGATGACAAACCGCGACTTGGTCGCCCATCAGACCTCGATGAAGGGGCATTAAGCGTCGCCTTAGAGGATAAACAACATTCAAGTTGCAGAGGATTGTCGACAACACTTGCTATTCCTAAGCCAACCGTTTATGAATATTTAATTTACCTGAATTATGAATATAAACGACTAAGGCAAGATCCACATCAATTGACAGTCAAGCAAGCAAAAAACAATTTGAAATTTGCAACCAACTCCTTCAAAAACCAGTTGACAGAAATATATATATCTTGGCAAAGAATGGTTATGTGCGATGATAAATAGATATTTCTGCGTAATTCTTATAACCGACGACCTTATATCCCGACAACCTAGTAGAAGTAATTTAATTTTAGTTTTAATTTATGACTTCCATCCATATTTGTAAATAAATAACCAGATACAATCTCTTAATTTTTTCCCTCTATCCCTGATCTTGGATTGAATACATTTTAATGGCATCATTTTATAAAATAGAGTGGGTTTATTCCCATTATAAATTTGATGTGGTTAGTATTGTTTCCATAATATTTTTAATTGAATTATACCATTGCAAAAATTTACATCTTGCAACTTTCACCGTATAAATATCGCTGTTTAATTATTGTTTTATCAAATATTTTATCTTCGGAATCTAAGAAATTTTTTATAGGTATTAAACTTATATTTTTCTTTAATTTTTCTGTAAAAAATTGAGCAATTCTTGCATGGCTTATTTGTGGATTTCTATTTAGCCAATTAATTACCTTTTTTCTAGATTGTAAGGTGTTTGGTTGATTTCATAGGCACCTTTTTACAAAATATAAGTTATTTTGATTATTAATAGGAATGGAGAAAGTATTGACAGGCAGTGGAGAATATTTTTGAAGAATTAAAATGTTTATTTTTATATTCAGGTTTATTTATTTTAATTATTATTCCAGGTTAATTATTTAAAAATCTGAAATTTAGTCACACAAATAATATCTAAACAATATTTTTTGTTATGTTGCACAATACTTAAATTTTTGGTAACAAACTTTTGAAATGGCAATCTTTGGAGAATTTTGCCAACAAAGATATTCCATAAACCAAAAATTGGCAAATGCAAATATCCACAAAACAGCTGAAAACAGAAAAACAATAGAAGATCATCATTCCCAGCTGAATTTTCTATCGCCTTACCACAACTAAATCATATTGAAGAGGTTTTCGCAAAATGGAAATATTACATCAAAACAGGATATGCAAATACTATTGAAGAGTTAAATCATTGTATCAGCCTTGATAGTAAATCTATTTCCGCTAATGATTGTGAAGGATTTCTAGCACATGTACGATCATTTGTGCTAAAACGAATAAGAAGAGAAGATTTTTTATTTCGTTTATGATTAGGCAATAAAGTCTTATATTTTACTTATAATAATAGTTTTTAATAGTGTTTTACATATAATAATTATATATTAATAAATAACAGATTATAATAAAGTAAAGTTTATAATTAAATTGGACAAAGTTTAAGTTGAATTGGATATACATTTAGTTTAAATGAAATTCTTATTGGATTAAAGTAACCTGAAAATCCTGTCTTTCGGAGGTGGCAAACTTTAAAATTGGAAAACCACAGAAGGCAGTTATTTCAATCTCTATTTTTATTTCTCAATATAAAAATGAAATTACGATACAAAAATATTTGTTCCGGTTGGGTATCACATTTGCTCACGGAGTTGCAAGGGGAAGCGAGAGTGAAAATCTATCGATCAGTCGTTTCTGAAATATTAGCAAAAACTCCTTCCTTCGAATCGTCGCTTGTGATGAAACTTGAAAACACTATTTTGAAGCCAAAGAAAGCAATAAAATATGGTATGTATTTCTGAAGTGTATCATTCTCCTTAGATGCCAAAGCATTGTAAAACACAGATTGATGAATGAAATTTTCTTTGACGGTGACTTTTAGCTGTCACAAACAGAAAGATTTTTATACGATAGGTATGCAAAAGATTATCTTTATCATGATAACGCCCCTTCATAAATCACACGTTGTGATAGATTTCGTTGAATATCTTTGTTAATATCAATCGGCTTGTAGTCAGAATTAGAAGATATTTTTTGAATATATTTTATTAAGTGATATAAATAATATTTAAACAGATTTTCTCAGACCTGGGAATTTCTTTTTTTTATTAAATTTTAAAAATAATTTTATTTTTAAAATTTCATTCATAATTTTTAAATATTTTAAAATAAATAATTAAAAAAAATCCCTAGGTCTAATTAGCCTCCTCATAATCTTGGAATTATTCTATATTACACCTACATTACAGTCCTAACCTAGATTGCATGTGAGTTTTGGTTCTAGATGACTGTTTCTTACTACAAGGAATGTAAAAACCGTTTAACAACGTATACAAACAACGCTGAGTACTACTTTGAACAAATGTAACAGCTGTTTTAATTGTACTATGTATTATTACCTTTTGGCAAGTTTGTTATTATTATTTTTCGAACAACACCCACGTCATATTTAAAATAATGATAAAGACAATTATCATTATAATAATGCAATTTGATTAAAATAAATTAATAATAATTAAATACCGTAATTAATTAATTTTAAATTTATCCTTCTAAAATCTTTCTTTAAATAATTAATTAATTTCCGCATTAATAATTAATTATTAAAGAAGAGTTTTGCAACTGGGAATTATATTAATTATGTTTTGTTCATTCAAAATTAATTAATCCTCCTATATTAATAAATATTATCATCATAATCATGTCTGTTGCGATGTTGCAGTCTTTTATCAGTGAAAGTTACCACAGTTCAAAGATTAGTACAAAGTTTTGTGCAAAATAAATAATTACTTTTTTACAATATATTTTGAGTCTATGTACTCTGGTTCATTTTTAAGTACACATTAAAACTGTTGCCTCCCTTTCGTAACAAAATTGTCCACGAAGCTTAAGCGAGAGAACGATAGTGTTATTAATGGAATATGGAGGTATTTGATTATTATATTCCATTAATAACAAGATCGAAAAAACTTAAGTCTTATTAAGAAAGGGATTAGCGATTATTATTTATTATAATTATTTATTATTATTATTATTTTTATTTTTATTATTATTATTGTTATTGTTATTATTATTATTATTATTATTATTATTATTATTATTATTATTATTATTATTGTTCGGATAAGAAGACGATTTTCCGTCTTTCTAGGTCTCCCAGTCTTCTGGATATCTTTCACTGAGCCAGTCGTCTTTTATTTCTTCAAAATTGCTTATACATTTCCTCGACTTGTATTGAGCTTCTTTGCAATTTCTCTTTCAAAAATTCGTTTTTCGGCCATAAATACGACGTAAATGCACTTTGTCTGATAATTTCCGACAGTGTCTCATTCCTAAAAATGAACATATTTGATAATGATACTTCATTGATACAAAATCAATGAAATATTATAAATAGCGTATATTAATAACAACAGTATAATGAAACAAATCATGAATGCATAATACTACTGGTGGCTTATTACTTATTTCCAGGTACTGTATATATAACTTTAAGTATGTTATTTATAATAAGATAATATTTTTTTATTCCTTTTTTATTATAATTTTATATTATATTATATTTTTTATTCTTTTTCTTATTATATTTTTTTATAATATAATTATATTTTTATGATCATTATTATAATATATATATTATTATTATTATTATAATTACCAAAAACTAGGAAATATAAACTTATTTGCAAATGAGTTTTCTATTATGTTTTTGAAAAGTTATTGACAAATTTACTATTTTCTTGTTTTTTTCTCATCCAATTAACGAAACACTAAAGTCAGTCGTTTCAAGAAGGGAAGCAAACCAAACATTTGTCAGATGAAACTAAATTAATATACAATGATAATTATATTTCTGAGTCAAGATCAATATGGAAAACTAATTTACATGGAATAAATATTTTTCATATTTTAATTTATAGGGAAAACATATTTCTCTTTATATTCAGAGAATAATATATGTAAATTGTATAAAATTAAACAGAAACTCATTTTGAAATTTGGCAAGATATATTGTGATCTGTGGTGAAGCTAATTTATTTCATTGCTTCTTAATTGAAATTAAAATATAATATAAAAAAGATTATATTATTATTATTATTATTATTATTATTATTATTATTATTCTTATATTCTGCTGGAGACATTATTTGATTTTCTGCTTTGACTGTAAAACCAATTATTTAAAGAAATCCTTTTTTAAATAGCCATCTCACTGCTAATTTTATTAATAGTTACAAAACATTTTTAAATTAAAGAATTTAATAATTTTAGACACTTTAATCACATTTCTAACATTTAACATCACATTTTAAAAACT
>JBBMKC010033330.1:0-18309 GCA_037834085.1 Bipalium vagum | reverse complement strand
ATTATTATTATTATTATTATTATTATTATTATTATTATTATTATTATTATTATTATTATTATTATTATTTAAAATAATTTAATATATAAATTACAAAGTTTTAAAAGACAAATTAAATATTTTTAAATTAAATTTTAGAATAATAAAAAATATTTTTGTAAAATATTGAATTGAAAAAATATCAATAATAATTTTATCGATCCATGTCGGAAGAATTTAAATAAAAAATTTGTTTCTTATTGATTTCAATAACTAATAAAAATTATATTAAATTTTTAGGACCAGTTTTATTTTATTAAGATTTTTTAAATGTGGTTTTAAAATTATTATTTTTTATGGAAATATTTTAAAATAAAATAATAATAAAAATAATAAAATAAAATAAAAAATAATTCGAATAATATGAAATATTATAAATATTTCTACATATTTATTTATACATTCTTTCTTTAGTTTTAAGGTAGCAAAACGTGTTACAAAACTTGTCACATCTTTGATTACTTATGAATACGATCATTGAAATTGGGATCTTTCGTTTCCAGATTGAGAGGAACTTCAAGATTTCGAGAAGGAAGAAAAACAATATGAAAATATGTCAGACTCAAAGATCTTAAGGATATGCGGTGTCTTTTTGTTTAACACGATTTTAGGGAAAAATAAATTAAAAATATCCAATAAAATAAAATATATAATGGTTAATTAAAAAATTTTGAAGATGATTTTAGCTTTCAATTTAAAACTAAAAAAAATCAAATAAACCAAAATAAGTAAAAAATATTTTTTTAAAAAATCGCCAAGTTTTGAAAATTGAAAATATCTATTTCTCGATTCTTATTTAAATCATTATTATCAATAATTATTATTTTATTAATTATTATTATTAATCAATATTTAAATCAGTGCTAAACCAATTTTGGTAGGTTTTCCTTAATTTCTTTTTTTCACAGTTTGGCTAATTGTTGAATATAAACATCAGCATTTATTGTGCAATATTTCAAATCTTAGTAAACCCAACAGACTGAAAGTACAATCTCATTTTAAATTATCTCTACAAAGAATATCATTTGTGAAGCTTCAAACTTTCTTACTCTGAAATCCGTTTTGATTTGAGATTATTATAATCCATACATTTTAATCATTATTTAACAAACGTAAAATTGATCGGGCTTTTTCTCTTTGAAGATAAATCCGTTGTTCATAAATTGAAGTTCATAAGGATTTCATTAATCTGGTCTTTAAGCAAATAATGATAACAAATACATGTAATACATAAACATTCCTTTCGAGCTGAGCACTGATTTCAATATTAAAACCTCGTTTTAATTCATATAAGTATTCTTATCCGAACACCAAAGAAATGAAGCAAAACCACATCCCACATACATTCGTAAACGTCTTATAAAATGTCTCAATTATAAAAGTCAATCATAGTTAAATCAATTCTTTCATCATTTTATGCTATAATGTCATATATCTACTTCTCCCACATTGCAAAACGCAATATTTTTCTGGTTCCAGATTATATAAAATGATTATTATTATTATTATTTATTTTTATCAGGGATTAACAATATTTTGATCTCCAAAAAAGGCTTCGTTGTTTAACTCTTTATTTTTCAAAATTCATTTCTTAAATGGATAAAAATATTTCTTATTTTTGAAACGTTATCAAAATACAAAGTAATACCAAATAAAATATA
Source organism: Bipalium vagum (assembly GCA_037834085.1). NCBI lineage: Eukaryota > Metazoa > Platyhelminthes > Tricladida > Geoplanidae > Bipalium > Bipalium vagum. The sequence goes on along the minus strand of JBBMKC010033330.1, from coordinate 16,609 downwards.
AATAAATATTTTTAATCTTAATTAATTAAAAAGTGGGAAATCTAATTGTAGATGAATATTAGAAAAGAAGATTTCTTTTTTTAAACCGATTACAAAAATAAAATAGTGAAAATTAATTTTTTTCACTTTAGTCTGACAGAAAAAATTCATAGTACAATATAAAACCTTTTTAATGGTATTGGTGTATTAGAATTCGTTCTTTTTGAATAAGAAATAAATTAAATAAATCTGTTAAATATTATAAATAATAAAATAAACATTTTTTAGATTAATTGTTTATTGATTAAGTCCAATTATTAAGTGACATATGTTTATTAGAAAATTATTTATGAATTGAATTTACTTTTAATATTGATAATTGGATATTATTGGTTGATATTGATATTATAAACAAATATTTAAAATATTTTCATATTCATATTTCATAAGTACATGGTGTTTGAGGTAAATCGGGAATATTTTCAAACTAATATTATATAAATATTTCTATATAATCCATCTGACTTTTATTTGTTAAAGTAAGCTAATATATCAATAATATCAATATATCAAAACTAAATTTTAACGTTTTAGATATTTCTTCGGAATACGACAGAAGAACAGCATTACTCGAATCGCTTCGCGCCAGAAAACACCCCAACGAATTATCAATTGGTTTGGTTACACCACAAAAATAGTATACAATCTCGCCAAAATGTTTAAGGAAAATCTAGACACGGACAATATAAATTAAAAGAAAGGGTCACATCAAACGCTCTAACTCAAAAAGAAATGAAACTTTCATTTCCGATTTAAAAGAGAAAATTGATGCTGATGGCTCGAAAAGTATTGCTGATCTCCCCAAGGAAATGAACTTGGTCTTGTCAATAATTATCGTAGCAATAAAGCAAGATATATTCTACAAATCTAATGGTCTCCCATGTCGACAACTGTTAACAGAAAGATTGAAGTCAAGCCGAAAACTTAAAGCACTGGCTTCGCTTAATGACATAAAACATGACAGTACCGGACATTTAAGGTTCTTCTCAGATGAGAAATACTATATATAAAAGAAACGACAAAAGACTGAAAAAGTCGTTCAGAAATATGAGAAATTTTTATATTTCCAGAACATTATAGTCTAAAAAATTCTAATTCCAGATAAATCAAAATCTTTATTTCTACAAAATTCATATTTTAATCAGTCAAATTTTGAACCGACACTTTTAATCAAGACTTTTATTATTAAAAACACAAATTATCTCTTTTTAATAATATAACTTAATATTTTTCATTATTATTAAACCTAATACAATATTTGTTGAGAAAATATTTCAAATTGTTAAAATAATAATTTCACAATAATAGATCAATGAAAAAGAATTTTTGTGACAATTTTTCATTAGATTTGTACACAATGAAACATAGACCCTTGTGATTGATTTTCGTAACTTAACTATTCATGTGAAGATTAATCAATAGGGAGATACATTACTTTTAATGTAGATTAAACAATAACCACCACTACTTAAGTCCTTAACTTCACCAATGCCTGTCCACCTAAGAACTGATTTTCTATATTTTTCACAATAATTTCAAGGTTTTTCTCACAACTTGGAAACTATTTTCCTGATTTTTCAACAAGAAAAAATAACTCTATCCAATCTTCATCTTCATTCCATAATAATTTAAATATTTGATGAAAAGGCTCCTTCGTTTCCTATTAGGAAGATAATATTATTCTGCTATTGAATTAAGCTGAAATGTACTTTTAGTTGATTAAAACAAAACGGAAACACATTAATATTTTTCCAAACAAATCGAACTTTTCACAACTCCTTCTACCCAGTGAAGTAGTCATATTGAATAAGCTGGGAAATTTAAACCTTTGGTTTTATGTTAAACAAAAAATTGATTTAATCACGTTCATTCAGATTTCGCCGAAAATATTTCGTATGAACCAACCACCAAAACCAATGTAACATTTCTCAAATATCGTTTAAATAATATCGGATTTTTATTGATCTCAGACCATTGGGTAGCAGCAACCGTACCAGTTCGATACTTTCAGTCATTAGCGAATTAAACCTTGAAATGTAACGAGAACGTCAAAGTTACATTTTCTCTAATGATCTATTATCCACTAAACATTGTGAGTTTCTCTTTAAAATCACGATTAATTAAATTATCGTGCTTTTAATTAATTTTCTTAGAACCATTCTCCTTTCTCTCTTTTCCAATCGATAAGATTTGATCGATTAAAACAAAAATAATTTAATGATTAATTTTTTTAAGTCGTGGGCTCGTTCATTAAATTTCATTACATTATCTGAATATATAACTGATTAATGAAATCGTTACATTTTTCTCCGTGTTTTCTTTCAATGTATCTTTCCATTTAGAAATTAACGCTAGTAATGGCCCATAAGATCTTACGGGAAAAGATATGGGAAAATAATTCGTTGCATACGAGTTGAGCGGCTGCGAAACCGATCAGTTTTCCACTCGATCCAATTGCCTCTGTTTTTATTTTCGTTGATTTGAAACTGATGGATTCTGGTGTTAATAATTAACAAGTGACAACATATCACGCATTTCTCACAGGGGTCAAAATCATTGAAAAAATTCAATACGTTTTATTTTGAGACTGATATCGGTGATTTCATAACTCAATAGTTGGACTTGAATAACCTCTCTTTGTGAACTTAAGACCAAGTTCAGTTTAATAGACTAGAATGTTGTGATTTATGATTATTTTTCTCTACCGATTCTCATGCATCTACCAAGTTTTATCTATTTCGACTTTTTTTAAAACAATTTTGGTGTTCTTGAATATATTTTATATTTTCTTTCATTTCAAATCTTTCAATGTTCATCACTTAAGAAAATTCTTCATCAAAAAAACCTATTTTACAAATGACAGCTCTTTCTAATTTAATGTTAATTCATTGTAATAAGCAAAGGTATAATGTTCGGCTTTGGTCAACAGAAACGGACCTTTCATTTTTATTTCAACACAGTCTTAAAAAGTATTGAAAAGATCAGCAAATTGAGCATTTGGGAATATATTATAATATAATTACAAACTAATTCACTTCTTTATCGATTGATGACTGGAAATGAGAAATGGATTGTCTACATCAACAGCAAAAGAGATAGGCAATGATTAAATCCTAACCAAGTTTCTCTCCCCACTGTATAGTCTGGTCCACAGCCTAAAAAGGTGTTATTCTTTGTTTGGTGAATATCCATGGTATTTTATATTGGGATCTTTTGAAAAATAACAATATTATAAATGCTGGATTCTATTCTAAACAAATAGAGAGTGAGTCAAAATATCAGGTCTATTTTAAGAAATTGAAAAGGTGTGATACTATAACACGACAATGCGAAACTACATACTGCTCGGGAAAAGTTATAAATGTTTTGATGAGAGGAATCGCAGAGGAAATAAAGCACTAACTCAGAGATAGTTACACGTTGTACAGTTTGATGGAGAATATATCATTGATTGACATTCAAAAACATTTTTCTATGTTGATTTAAATATACTACCCAAAATACGAAATACTTATTACATGACCCAATATTGCTATTATTATTCATATTAATTATTATTGTAGTTAAAAAAAATTATAGTAAAAACACCGAAATCATACCTATCTTCGACATTCCGACTTCAATACACCGGCGATATCGACAAGATTTACAGAGCAATTTATGGGATGTGTCAATTTTGCAATTAAATTTTCCTGTGATGCACTCCAGCCTATCCTTCACAGATTCTGCCCTCCGAAAAAAGCCCTTTAAATAATTATTTTAATAATAAATTAAGTTGTGAAAGTTCTTTATTAATAAAAAAAGAAAAATCAGATTTATAAAAAAATTACCACTTTTTTTTCACAAAAAAAATTAAGATAATGTTTTATAATATTTTATTAAGTCGTAAAATTATAAAATAATTTTCTTTATATATTCATAAATTATTAATCTTCGAAATTATATTTTTTGGAAATTAATAAAAAATACACTACCTTCGCTCATTAAAAGTTGAAGCTATTTACTTTAATAATAAATAGGTAAGATTTATAGTAAAACATTTTTTTACAAATATTAAGGAAAAATCAATAGATAATGTAATTTCCGTTATTATGTAAAACCTTTTCCCATATTTCCAACAGTTTGTTGCAACCTTTATTCTAGAGATCATTAGATTAACTTAGAAATTGGTCAACCACTTTTTAAGGTACTCCTTCTCAAAAGTAATGCCTCTCATTTGGTTAGACAACAAGCAGAAATCTCTTGGGGTACAATGTCTTCAGAATACAGAATATGTTGAAGAACTCCCAATCGAGCTCTTTAATGATGATTTAGACGATATTCGATCTCTGTGGTTTCTCACTATCATGGAGAGGAATTACTTTGATTTTATCTTGTCTTTTCTCTTTCATAATGTCGTTTGCTCGACGCAATTGATTCATGCATAGATGTTTATTGACTGTTTTGTTTTCTGTATCATTTCCAAGTGTATGAGACCTACCAAACTCCATCAAACAAACTTGGCATGTAAATCTATTTTAATTCTGATCGTTATTGTGCAAGCAGGAGTCAAGCACCACTTCATGTGATTCAAAAGTTCACAATTTCTCAACCCCGTAATGATTCGATAAAAATTATTTCTCAGTGTCTGGCAAAATTTTGAGCAGCAATTTTAAAGGAGTTTCTTGGATTGCTTCGTTCAGCCGATATTACGAACAAGCACTGAGTTTTGGATAATACTCATTTGAAATTTAGTGATAGTAGATTGCTATTGAATTGGTATGCATTCTCTAAGACAAGTCTCGGAATGTTTGACGGGTGTTCTCTATCACGGTAGTGATGAATTGGTCATCATAAAAAACTGGATGACCGACCGGTATGTGGTTTGTCATGAAGTTTGAGTATGATATTTTTTGATTAATAAATCCAAATTCGGATTTCCAAAGTTTTCCTAAAATATTATATAACAGATACAGTCGGACCTGTCTATAAGAAACACTAGAATTCACCAAATTGAACTTGTTACATAACAATTTTTATTATCCAACGAAAAAAACGACGATTTTTATTCCTAATTAAGACATCAAACATCCTAAGACTTTTGATTTTCTTTCGGCCAAAAATTCATCTTTGACTTTTTATATTGTTTTCAATTTATCTGGAATATTTTCCAGGAAAAACATTTTCTAATTTTTAAATTCACATCATATTGAGTTATATCGTCATTTTCAGAGGGGAAATTCTGTACTGACTTCTTTATAGAGTCACTATCATTTAAAATTTCCGCATTAATTTTTGAAATGAAGTCATATTCCAATGGATCATATCGCGGAAAGTCAATATAATCGCTCTTATTAATCGTTATCAATGTATAATCTACCTGTGCGTTTTTGATAGAATGGTTGAAGGAATTAATAATTACCCCAATTAATTAATTACCCCATTTTGAGATGAACTCCATCAATTTAACATTTTAACAAACGATTCATAATCAATATTTGTGCTTTCCGATTCAAAAATTAAATTTCTGATTAGAATCTTTTTATACTGCTGCTTAAAAGACCAAATTATACCTTGATCTAATGCCTAAATTGTAGCTAACTTAAGACCCATAGCTGTCACATTATCATCAGTTACACTAATATGTTTTTGGCGTTTCATAATAAACCACTCGAACAGATGAGAATCAATCTCTTGTGTTTTAAAATAAGTCCTTCATTTCTTCATATTCATTTTGCTTTGACTTGTAATCATTTTCTCATTTTTCAAAATCCTATGAATGACTGCAAGAGACATTTTAAATTTGCAGCTTAATTGTCTTTGAGTATACATTGGATAAATTAAAAGAAATTTATAACATTTAGAGAATATGTATATAAAACAAATGCCTATTCAAATTAACAAATCCACATTATATTGGAACGATTTAGTAAAATTTACAATTAAAAAAATGTTTTTTGACTTTTAAATTTTATCTTGGCACATTGGCAATATTTTATAACATAATTATACAAAAAATATAAACTTTATATATTTTTCCAAAATAATATCAACACAATAATGAAAACACAATTAAAATGTCAAAATGAAACTAAACAAATATCAATTTAGAAAACCATGAGAGGTAACCTTAATTTTTGATTGTCTCCTCAGTTGAACTGTCAAATACATTACACTGCCGTTCTCTGTAAACTTTCACATTCTAATTTTACTTTATTTATTTATATTTTGTCAATATATACACATCAATTTCGAAAGATATCCAAATTATTCGGTCAAAAGTCCTATTTATGAAATACACTTATTTTGACTACAGGAACAATACATCACCAGTCAAAAACCACCATATTTATGATTGAAAAATAAAAAAAAATTCTGGGGGATAATATTATTGATTTTTTTTCATATATCGCATCATATGAGATATGAAAATAAACACGAAAGTGGTCCAGAGTATCGTTCAGAAAACCAACGTCCTTTTCAAATAGAATGAGATTATTTATAAATGTTGTAAGTCTCAAATGTTCAAACTTTAATACACAGAGCAAAAATTACTTGCCCCGATAATAAAGCTATTTTTAAAAAGATGCTGTAAATTAAAGTGCTCACTTTATTTTAATAACACATAACATCTATAAATAATAAACAAAAGTTATTATCCAGTTAGATCACCATTTAACTCAAGGCATTTAGAAAGACGACTTGGCATCGAATTAATCAAAATGACTAGGTAGCTGGTAGAAAGAGTTTCCCAGATTTTCTTGACAATTCTTTCGAGATCTTCCAACTTTAGTGGATTTTCTTTCTGCACAATCTTTTTTTTTATCGGGTTCAGATCTGGAGACTTTTGTGGTCAGTCCGAAACATCCTTGCCTTGAACCAACTTTGTGTTGATTTTGATGTGTAACACGATGCACCATCTGGCTGAAACACGAACCTTGGATACAAAGCCACCATGGTAAGATTTGTTTCTGTAAGTATCTTTTGATACTTTAAACTGTTCACAATCAAAGGAGATTTACCACTGGAGCTGATGGCACCCCATCCCATTAAACTTGAACTACATTTTGGACATCCGATTGTAGGTAGTTGTCATTGAAAATAAAGCGAAAAACAATTGGAATTTTTCTGAGACCTACCATTTTCTGGGAATGATTATTAAAGGATGTCACCTACTTATAATGTAAAAATGTCACATTTCAATATTATTAATAAAATAAATTTTTAAATTTTCTTTTAAAATTAAAATTTTTAAAAAATATTAAATTTTAAAATAATTTTAATTGGCTTTTTTAAAAATTCTTGTTTCTAAAAATATTCAGTTTTTTAGATAATGGTTTATGAATTTTGTTTTTTCAAAATGTAATCAATCTTTAAGCGAATTTATGCAAAAAAAGCCGTATAGGTTAAACAAAGATCCACTTATCACATAAATCATTAATATTTTCATAAAAGTTTTTTTATCTTTTTATTGATTTTTACACTTTAATAATAATGAAATCGGATAAATTTTGTAAATATGTAAAACAAAATTTCTTTTTTCATTTTATTTTAAAAAAAATTTTTTAATTTTCAAATAAAAAATATTTATTTTAATATTATTAATATTATTAATATTATTAATATTATTAATATTATTAATTATTATTATTAATTATAATTATAATAATAATAATAATAATAATTATTATTATTATTATTATTATTATTATTATTATTGATATTAATAATAATTTATTTTAAATATTATGAAAAACAAAAAAAGATGTTTAAAATAATAAGTATATCCGAATTTGAAACTTTTTGTAAAAATATCTCGGGTTTTTTTTCTTAGATAAATGTATAAAGGTCGTTCTAATGTATACTTTTATAAATAACTCTTGGGGAATATATCGACAATTTGTAAGTGTCGTTTTCGATTAGAGCATTTTGCTAATGAGAAACGTTGACCTCTTCGAGAAACGGAAGATTTATTTATCCTGAACAGTGATATCGATTATTTTCATAGAATTTATACTATTATTATTGTAAAAATAAATTTCTATGTAGCTTCATTTGCTGTCAATCTAATCCATTCACGTGGATTTTTAATTTTATTGATTTTTAGAAACATCTGAAAGATCAGAACTGTCTGATCTGAGAAACGTGAAATGTGGAATATTAGACCAAAATAAAACCCTTTCGTCACTGTTCTGAACAAAAATCTTTTTTTAATCAGAGTGATAAAAAATGCTTTAAAAATTGAAATATTAACAAAAAGATTAAAAATTTTTTAATTAATTTTTTATAATTTTGTCTTGGTTATGGTTTTCCTAAAAATTTTGTTTAATCCTAACTTAATGTGAAGAAATGATTGAAATATTTATTTTCGATAAACCAAAGGAAGACACACATTGCCTGCCACTTTTTCATAAAGCTCATTCATAGCTCCACTATTCCAGAGTCATAAGAAACAGCAGTTCTTTGCGAAATCTTCTTGCATACCCATGAACATACTAATTACTGTAGGATCACCGTAAATGAGTATTGTGTATAATTATCTCAAGCAAAACCGAAATGTTTTCATAATTCTTTCATCATTGAACAGAGTGAGCAACAGGAGTAGTGTTCAGTATTTCCATTATGCAACAGAACTGTCTGAAGAATCATTTGCGACGAATTATTAAACATGCGCCATGTGGAGTTGACAAAGATTCACAAAACCAGTTATATTATTATGTATTATAATATTATGTGCAAGTAGATTTTTTTGCTTTAGTTGTGAAGCAAGAAGTTCTCCCTTTTCCTTAGACAAATACATATCATGAACTAAGTCATTTAACTCTTCTTGTGTAAATGATTCAGACTCTAATGCTTCTGATGGAATATAGTAAGCATCACTTACAGTAGATTGCAGATCATCACTTGTTGCACTTTCAACAATTCCTTCTACATCGTCAATACAACTTATTCCGTCTATTGATGGTATGGAACTGATAGGGAATCATCATGAAGAACGGGCCTCATAGCAGAAGTAAAATTTAGTTAAAGAAATTTGTGCTTATTTTATGTTGAGAAACAGACTGTGTTCAACATTTAAAATAAGTCACTGCAATGGTTACTTGGTTCACGACATACAGTAAATGATATTGACTTTTTCCGTTTGTTTATCCAGTCACGCAAATTACTGGAGGTGAGTAGATGACATGAGATACCCATGATTTGTCATTGGGTTCCCAGTGGACATCCAAAGCATATGCGATAAACATGACTAAGAATTGATGTGATTGAATGTCGCTGTAATGTTGTAGTAAATGACCCACAAACAACAAAATATCTGGATTGTTTCTGTACTGTCTTGGGCAAAATCAATGAAAACAGTAATGTGAAGTTGTAATTAATGAAATATCTAAAAACAAATAAACACAATTCATTGGTAGAATTATCTTGCATAATATTAATAATTTCATATTAACAAATCAAATCAATTTAAACATTATTTTCTGACAACACGTTTCCTGCCTTTCCCATATTCTGACAATCTATGAATATGATCCCATTTATAATTTTTCACTTTCTCCAGCTCTACTTGGAACATCTAATTTCATCTCTGATGAAATTTTTTTGTTGGCCAGTGTTATCAAACAATTAGGAGTTCGAGTTTATTTATTTTAAAAATTATTAAAAAATTATAATTAAAAAAAATTTAATTTTAAAAAACTAAAAATTTTATTTTTTTATTTTTTATAAAATTAAAAAAAATAATTATTTATATTTTATTAGATTTTATTTTATATTAATATTATTATTTTATTTTATGGTAATTTAAATATTTTCATGGTAGGGTATTACATAAATATATAAATTGATAATAGACAACCTTGCACCCTTCACAAGTTAGGGAACCGAAGTGGAATCCGGATGATTTTCCGCCACAAACCCGGCAAGGGATTCTCGATATATCAATATTTGATTCCGTAGAACGCAATCCTGAACAATAAAACAACGATTTTATTTTTTATTTACGTAAATAGATAGTTGAAACGAAAGCAAATATTTATGGGTTTAGCGACTATTGCATCTTAAATTGTCATAATCTACTCACTCTCAATCGGCTAACCAATTATTCAAGTGGTTTCTTATGATCTCTCTAACCATTTGAAATTGGTGTTGTTCTTAAAAAGCGTTAATCTCTTGCTTGTAAAAACATTAAAACAAAAATGCCAGTCAATATTTAATAATTGATATTTACCAACATCAATTATAACAATAAAACGGATTCCACTATAAATGAAAAGACGATTGATTTTGTTTAAAACGTCTCTTCCATAAGGTACGATTGTTCTTCGTTCTCTGGATTTCTTTTTATAGATTTTTTTTCATTTTTTACAATTTTACAATCATCACCATCAGTGGCAATAAGCAAAAATAAAATAAATAATGTTAGTCTGATCATATTTTCTAATTTTAAATAGGTAATTTAGGCTGAAACAAAACAAAATCTATTTTCGTCTAAATAAACAAAAAATATTAATGGGAAGTGGGAAAGTAACGATAAGCGCTAGCAGTGTAATATGCCAATTTTATTGCAAAATTTCCAGATGGGTTCTTAAATAAATAATTATTTTCATTTATTAACAATATTAAAAGATTATTATTATTAGCAAAAAACTGTTAATGGCCGTGGGATTTAGAATAAAAAAAGGAAATTAGATATAAATATCCAAATCTGACATTTTTCAAAATGGTTTTATTTTTATTTCTTTTCAAAATTGCGGACAACAATCAGAGAAAAGGAATATATTCTTTTTTCGATTTTTTAAAATTTTATTTATTTATTTATTTATAAATTAAAAAAAGGAAAATTTTTGAAATGTGAATTAAATTTTTTTCTGCTTGTTTTTCCTGGAAAAAAAAGAAAAAATTCTCGAAAAAGTATTTTTTATAATATTGGAACAAATTAATTATTAATAAATTGGCATTACCGGATATTAATTAATTGAAAGTAAATAATGTATCTGGTTTTTTAGTTATTTTCTTCAATAAGAAATGGACTACATTTAAAATTATTACCTCAATATTTCACCTAATTTATGAAATTAATTAATTAATTAATTGAATTTCACTTTTATTTTGGTAATTTCTCACACAGGCTGGCTTGCAATGTGCTTGTTTTCTAATTATTTTCCCAACGTCTTTTATTATGATGGAATTTATAATTTAATATTCTAACCAGGATAATTTGAATTATAATAAATAATAATTATTTAATAAATAAATAAAAATTTAGTTTTATTTTATTTCACCGGTTTTATTTTCCAAAATATTCAGTCAGTTTTATAAAAATAAAATAAAATATTTATAATCATAAGTATATCATTTTTTGAGGTTTGGTATTGAAATTGGTTGAAGGGTGGTAAAGAATTTTCGAGACATTAGCCCGATTTTGAGAGTATAATATTAAGTCTAGTAATAAATAATCTATATTTTATTATATAATGTAAGTTGTAAAATTGTTTTACAAAATCAATTTGAAATTGATTTTCATATCAAATAATCAATTGTAAAATAGTTTCAAAAATAATATGGCAGAAATTTCAATAAATGCTTTTCCAGTAATGTTCCACAGTAGAACAGACAAGATCCACATTAAAAAAAATGTAACAAGAGAATTAAATCAATTTGTTCTGTCTTTGGCAATGAATTTGCAACGTACAATATGTGCACTTTTTGGTTCAAACGCTTCAAAGAAAGTGAATTTAGTCTCCTAGACAGACCACGTTCTGGTGCTCCTAGTATATATATATATCAATGAAGATCTGAAGAAACTGCTGTCCGATAATGTGGCACAAATACAGGGCTTACACAACAGTGATGAGTTTTTCAGAAAACTCTTCCAATCATTTATATGAGACTGGAAAGATCCAAAAAGAAAGAAAATGGATCTCACATAATCTTAGCCGAACCTAAAAAGATCAACGTTTGGCATCGTGTCTTTCACTTCTAAATAAAATTTTATGTGGAAAATCAGTGTGAAAATCATTAAAATACGAAGAATAGGAAATCTTTAGATATGCTCTTGAGAATATCGATGGTGAAGACCACTTGTTTAGAACATAAGGTAATGTTCTGCACCTGGTAGGATATAAAGAGAGAACTAAATTACGAGCTGTTGGAATCCGGTGAAACAGCTTCTGCCAATCGCTAATAAGATCAATTATTTATATTGAGTCAAAATCTGGAGTTGAAAAGTTGATATTCTGGAAAAGGAAACCGTCCCGTTAAATTTTTAGATGACAGCACAAGGTCGCATTTTTTTTCAAAGACCATAATGAAACGTGCCCAATTGATTTTCATTTATTCCGGTCAATGCAGAACACCTTGTATTCAAATACAGACTTCAGAGTATTGGTTTAAATCCGAAAATGGTTTAACCACTTTTTCGTATCCAGGTAGACAGAAATTTTTGAGAGGGAATTCATCAAAGTGATCAAAAACAATAGTGAATACTTTGACTGAATATTTTGTCATTTTTTTAAAATAAATTTTGAAGTTTGGTTAAAAAAATATAGATTCTTTATTACCACCTAACATTGCTATTAATAATATTTATAATAATAATAATTTTTTTTTAGTTTTTACTGATGAGACACATGATCTTAATCATTAAAATTCCAGATTTTATAGATTCATTTAATAAAAAATATTAACAGTTTTAAAAATATCCAACGTATTAAAATTAAAAGAAAAAACCGAAAAATAATAAATTAAAAGCCTATTATGCTCAAATCATTAACGGTTCTATAAATATATATATTGATATTTTTCTGGACAGTTTGTCTGACAATAAAAGAAAGCCACTGTTGCATTTTATTTTGCAATATTTGAGAAAAAGATAACTTTTATAGCGAGAATCAAAATTAAGCTGTAATTAAACTTTTTATTGAAATTTCACTGCAGTTCAAAAATTGTGGGTTTTGACATGAGACCTTAAATTAAAAAGTTTGTGAAGTTGACAAAGAATTTGACAAGAAGTAGACCGAATCTTTGAAAATATTGAAGAAGCCCAAAACTTTCAGTCTCATATTTACCAAACCATTATCTTTTCAATAAATTTATTATTTTTTATTATTATTATTATTATTTTTGATTATTGTTATTTATTATTAGTATTTTTTATTATTATTTTTCAGAAATAAAATTAGATAGTTTGTCTTGAATTGAGGAATTAAAGCTTATTTTTAAAGTCCTTAAGATTGAAATTCAGAAATTAAAATAATATAAATAAGCAATAGAAAATTGTCAATTCCGATAACGGATCACCAATAAAATATAATTAATTTTTAATTTACAAAGAATTCGCCTGATATTTTTAATTGACACCACAAATTTGCTTTATGATAAAATTAACAATACATAAATTATTTAATTGTTTTCTAAACAATTTTTATTTAATTATTTCTTTCATTATTTTATTAAGGCATGTTTTCAATTAAGGTTCTATTAATAATTTCAGAAAAATTTTCTTGTCCATTAAATTTAATACATCATGTATTAAAAATATATTATTGAAAATAATTGTGGAGCTTCTGTTTCTGACAGTCTTTGATAATTTCATGTAAAGGTGAAATAAAGATTGTTGGAAAAATGTACCCCACACCATTGAAACCAAAGATTTTCTCACTGGAAAAGAAATTAAAGAAATATATCATAAAATTCGGTAAAAAAAAAGAAAAATAATGTTGTGTGATGAAATGATAAAATCAATTTCCTCTGTTAACTGAACTCATTTATCTTTCTTCTACAAAATTTCTCAAAAAAGTATAACTATAAATCCCAATTTTCCCCGGTAAAAGATCTCCCGTCATATAGAAAGAAAGAGAACAACATCAAGAAGATTTGTTCTGTTTAATGAGGATAAACATCATTTTCTAGGATCATCTTAATGGCTTTGCTTACTTGCACTTCAAATTGCACTAATGATTTAAAACTTAAGAATAAAAAAGCCTAGTTTAGCTTAGAAAAATAAATTTAAAAAAAAGGTTAAAATTTCTCCAATTTCTGTAACAGAACATAAAAGTCGGTTGAGTTAGAAACGTTAAGTTTTAAAAAATTAATTCCAAATGTTTTCTGGGAACAAAAGAAACATTAAAAAGTCATATTTTAGGTGCTATATATACAAACAGTTTTCTATGAGAATTTTTATAATTATTATTACTAATCTTCTTAATACCAGGATTTCGGAAGATTAATAACTTTTTTTATTGTAACTTATTTTTAAACATTTTTTAGTTTAAATTATTAATAATATTTGGTATTAAATTAACATTGCTCGTAAAATTATCGAGACCACAATATAGGGTATAGATATAGGCTTTAGTACAAGTTTCTTTATTTATTTTATCATCTGTTTTTATTATTTGGTTTTTGGTATTAAAGTTTATTGTACATTTTATACCATACTCTTATAGATAAGTTAGAAGATTAATTTGTAATTTATCTTCTGGCTTAATTTTATAGACCAACATTTTATGTTGTCATTAAAGTAATCCATTGCAAGTTTGACAACAATAAAGAAAGAAGATAATGTTGAGAAACTTCAGTAAAAACCACCAAGAATGATGAGAGAGGTAAATTCGTTTTCTTATAATTAAATCAACCAATGAGAATTAAAATAAATAAACTGACAATAATTGTGTACAGCGTATTTATTTATCACAATTATCTTCTGATACATCCATAGGTTGTAATAAATAAACATAAATTTTATTCATTTCTCACATAACTGTACAATTTTGAATATTATTTATATGAAAGATTAAGCAAAAAACACGACTGAAAATGATCTATAATAATATATCACAGATAACCACAAATTATACTTAGAACTCTTCCAAAACATCACTTCGTAATTGATTATATAAAATAAGTCTTTAATAAAAAATTAATAAAAATAAATGGAAAGAAAATTAGAAATATAATACTAAAATGTAACGAATCAATATTTTCTAGAGTTTTTTTAATTTACTGATTTAATTTAATTTAGTTATCGATTTAATGATTATTTTATATAACTTTGCCTCATTATTATAATAATTTATATTATGGCTTTTATGATTTAAAAATAGAGATTCTCATGGTATGATAATAGCTCCTTATATTGTAATGAAATGTAATTAATTAACTAATCGAATGTTGTTAAATTTCTGAATATGGTCTAAAACTTTAGAAATATTAATTATTAATCTTTTTAATAAATTATTAAAATTTTTCAGAGATTTTCAGAGATGCATTTTATAGATTTGGTGTTTTAATGTTAATTTGTGTCCATTTAACTATTGGAAGACATTATTTTAGCGTACAGAAATGTTGAAATAAAGTGGTCGAATGTGATATATTTATACAATGAAAAAATGTATGAAAATCAGGATAATCAATGATTTCTGATATAAATACAGAGAACTTTAAGCATTAAAAAATAAATTCTAAAAAGTTTCATTTTAAAATAAATTATTATTATTATTATTATTATTATTATTATTATTATTATTATTATTATTATCAATTTATTATTATCTTTTTTATTATTATGATTTTTTAATATTACTATTAATAATAATTCTAAATTGATTTATGTTGAAATTTATTTTGACTTATTATATTTAGAAAATAAGAATGTAAGAAAAAAAAGTATATCCATAAGTATACATTTTTCACTTAATCGTTCCTGTATAATAACGTTAGCAATACTATTAAGGTTATTCTATTATAAATTAATAAATAATTTAATATAATAATAAAACATTACAAGCATTTATTATTGCTTAAAATTATGTAGAATACTTTCAACTATAAATCTTTTATTTTAACTTTAAACCATTCTGATATTAGGACTGCTAAAGTATCACAAAATAATATAAATAGTACACAATATATCACATGTGTAATGCAAATAATAGAGAAAGTTTAAGAATATACTAAATAAAGAACTTTTGGAAGACCAATTTCCAGGACAAATTCTATGAATAACGGTCATGTAACGGATGAATTTTTAAATTTTAATAGATAAACAGTTTCAAATGAATTACGGTTTCATTTGGTTAAATAAAAATATACATCCGTTCCTCCTTTTGAACATTTTTGTAAAAATGAGGAGAGAATGAGGTTTTCAATTCTTCATTACTTATTATGTTACAAGCTGAGCATTTTAAAAAAATTAAACTAAAATAACTCATTTTAAAGAGGATTTTCCGAAAATGAAATATTTTCTAAAAATATAAAATATTACTTTAAAAATTATAATCAAAAAGTTTAAAAATGTCATTGGTTTAAATATTAAATCATTGCATTAAAACGATTAAATACTGGAATTAAATAAAACAAATTTATTAATTAATTGCACAATCACAATTCCCTTCTATAAAATATTTTCCAACATGCTACAAGCTGTTCAAACCGATTTTGATAGAATTTTCTTGGTTTTCCTTTTAAAATGTTTAAACGGCTTCATAGGACTTAAACGTTTAACCACTCAAACTATTGGGTTGTCCGGAAAGTTCGTGCGTTTTTTTATTAGAAAAACAAAGACTGCTTTTTTACAGAAAAATATATT
>JBBMKC010033220.1:0-18309 GCA_037834085.1 Bipalium vagum | reverse complement strand
CTTTCTTCTTTCGTTAAAAATTTTACCATTATAAAATTCTGTTTTTGAAATTGTACCACTTTTAATTTAATATTGATATATTTAAACATCGCTTACATTATATTAACATAAAAAATGTATTAAAATCTATGTAAGTTATAATTTATATCATTTAATTAAGTGGGGTGAACAGACTTAATTAAAGTAATGTAGCTTATAACCGAAGGTATATAAGACTAGCATCGACCTAAATTAAGTATTGGTTATATTCATATAAATAATATAATATAAATCTAGCTTATATCCAAGGGATTATAAGACTAGCTCGATCTAAAATAATTATTATTATAGATATTTGTCATCGTATTATTAAACAGACGTGTCTTGCTAGACAAGACACAGTTTGTACGAAATAAGTAAATAAATACTCAAGCCAGGACCTGAGGATCATTTAACCTTTTATCTCCTTTCTCTTATTGTTTTTTTTGTTTTATTGTTCATATTTCACACGCTAAGTAGGGCAGTGAAATATATTTTTATTCTCCACCGATTACCTCTGAGCCTAAGTGCGAGAGAATTTTTCATAAATAAAAAAATTATAATTAGTAAAATCCCTGGTTATCAGTCAAGATCGATATCATCCGTTGACATTTATTTAGTTATAAATTTTTTAGACTTTATTTGAGATCAAATGAAAGTATTAAAAGTCATAAAGTTTTCTCAGTTAATTTAAGTAATTAAATTTAAATAACGAATACAACCTTAAGCAACCTTCAACCAATGAGACCTAAGCCCAAATTAAGCTCCGTGTTTAACATCACTTAACCATCTTAGGATCTTATCCGTCTTAGGATCTTAACATATTTATCGATTTGAAATCAAGCCAAACTTCCCCAATTAGTACTGTGAAACGCATTCTGAGAAAGTATGATTTGTTCGGAAGAACTACAGTGAAGAAACCATATTTCGTTTAGCGACATATCAAGAATTGCTTAAAGTGGTGCAGAGATTACAGCAAAATATTTCTTTCTTTTGGAATGAGATTATTTTTCTAATGAAAGCCGAATAGAACAGTTCTCTAGAAGAAGAGAATACGTCCAAAATTCACAAGGCTCCAAGTATAATCAAAAATATACCACAAAAACTGTTTAATTTGGAGGAAAGATTTTGATTCTGATTCTGATTTGATTTTGATTCTAAGAAAATGACAGCAGAATTCTCATAAGGTGTCTGGATCGGATGAATTTTGATGTCTACCAGGATGTATTGAAGGATTGCTGCCAATATATATAAGACAAAGAACATATTTCGGTAGATGTACCACCTTTTGACGCTTGTTTGAATTCATCAAATAAAGCAGCTTTATCAGTATATAAATTCGATTTTTAAAAAATTATATTCAAAACTGATTATTTAATTACTTATTATTCACATAAGTATATAACTAAATAAGTCTTATTTATTATTATAAATTTAACTTATTTCTTAACAATCAATATATACAAGGCCCTAAAGAGAACCGTTATCATTCAGATAAATATATCTATAATAAGTAAATTTACTGAATTTAAGATATACAAAGTTAATGGAAAGATTTCTCGAAATTGTTTTCACATCAAACCCTACAAATTGGTGATTTTTAATCATTCTTCGGTTATTTTCTGTAAAATATAAAAAAGTTCAAATTCAAATTCAACACTCTAACATGTTGTTACAATTTATAAAATCATAATTCAAAAATCTTTTTTTTAAAAATGACCATTTAATAAAAATAGAAAGGGTTTAAAATTTTATTAAAAATAATCGGCTCTCATATCCTTCAAGCTTTCCTTTTAATTAATATTTCTTTTCTGTTTATAAATGTTGACCATTTTGACCGTTTCCCTTTTTGGACTGACCGTAGGACATCTTATATCTAAATGTAAATATATAACTAAATAAATTTAACTAAAATAAACTTAACTTAAATCATTTAAACAAAAGATGTCATTGGTGGTACATCTACCGAAATTCATCCTTAAATGGAATTATAAAAATGGATAAATGATCCGGTAAGTGAAGAAAGGGTAAGTGAATTTAAATTTAATTTAATTTTCATATTCTTTATACGACGTTACTCTTTTTTATGGTATGGAATTTAATTATATATAAAAGAACAAATTATTTACCATAACACTTTTTGTCATTTTTTTGAATGATAATTATTGAATGAAATTGATAAAGTAAAGCCGCAACTGATCATCCTCTTAGGATTTTTATATCATCAATTGACAGTTAATTAATATCAATCTCTATCAATAATCCATTTAGATTTTTATATCTTTGCCAGATTTTTTTTCTATATTTTTTTATAATATTTTTCGTTTCAGAATTAATATTATTTCTTTTTAATATTTTTCCTACACCATATGAAGTTATTAAAGTAAAAATTTCAGAATCAGATCGATGGAAATAAATAAGGTTTAACCATCATACGACGTTTATTCTCACGGCCACCAAGAGTGTTAATGGTCATTTTCGGCCAATTTGTAATTTATCTGTAAAATCTGTATTTATAAAGCAAACTATGTTTTCAATGTTAATGTTTTTCTATCTATTTATATTTTAAAAAAGAAAGTAATAACTAATTTTTATTTATGATAATAAACTATATTGAAACTAAAATGAGGTTTTCACACGTACTTGGAATACATCGTCAAATAAACAATGTCTTATTACCTTTGAGCAAATTTTGCAACTACCTCTTTTGGTATTTGTTGTTGCCGACGATGACATCGATAGTGTTTGAAGATGTATGCATATTTATAAGTATTTCGTTAGATGCAAAACCACATGGAAGCCTTTTTCTATTCTCAATATAATGTCTAATTAGTTCTTCTCCAAGAGTTTCCAAGAAATCCATCTTTTGTGGAGCTTGTTAGCATTGAAAGAGTTATATCAAGCATATTGTGAAATACTAATACAATTCATCTTCTGGTTTTTCTTTCCGTCAAATAAGATGCAAAACATTTGGATACAACTCTCTTTTTGTAGAATTATTATCTAAGATAATTTGTGCTTTTATATGATATTCTGCTCAAATAGTTTTTCCGAATGATATATGAATTGTAAAATAACACTTATATTTTACCAATGTTACACCTTTAGTAAAACAAATCTTGAACTAAATAGAGGCTGTTATTTTACTATTAACAGTTCTGATGGTACCTTGGGCACAATTAACAATTAACTTCATTAATGTAGTCAAATCCAAAACATTGATTTCTTGAAATTGATCTTTTGATAAAAAAATTTTTATTATGCTTGAAAAATAAAATATTGTGAGGTTTTATATACCATTTTTATTGTAAAAATTAGAACCCGTAGAGACCTGTAATCCTTTTATCCTTCTTTCATTTGTTAAAATAATTATCAAATAAAATATTAAATATAACATTAAATAAAAGTAAAAAAAAATCTAAAATAAAAAAAATATTATTATAATTTTACTTACTCCATACTATAAAAAACCCAAATTGTTAAAATTAATTATAATAAAAGAAGAAAATAATATTTAAAAAGTTTTTTTATAATGAATGTGGTACATTTAAACCTTTCTGCTTTATAATTTCCGATACTATCCAAGATTTGCTTTCAAAAATAGAAGTCAACATATCAGGTTTAGTTAACAAGAAATTCTCTTCTACGTGGACGAGAAACAAATCGCAAACCAACTGGAAGCAAAAAAAATCTCAAATCAAATAGACGCAAAACAATCTGTAGTTCGGCTGACGCAAGGAGAAAGGAAACAGATATCAACTTCAATTATCAAAATATTAAAAATATTTTATTTTCTTGTTCATTAGATTTGATTATAAATATATAATAAACTATTACTAAATATGTAAATAAATTTTATAAACTTTTGGCTTCACGCTGCTTCCAGATGAATTAATTATCAAATAATATTACAAAATTCAAAATTCAAAGCTATAATTTGATAAAGGATTTTAAGTTATTACCTAAATAATTAATATAAGTACTAAAGGTTGGATCAGCAGCCCCAAAACTTAAGGATTACATAATTTACCTTTCTTACTTTTTCCTTTTTTGTGTTTTTCACGTCAAGTATGACGGAACCGAGTTTTATGTGAGAGCCCTTGAGAATAAGTTAACGAAAGGTGCTTTATCTTAAATTATATTCACTTTTTTCTCCTGATTCTATCTTAAATTTAAGTTGTACCTGACTTCTTATTTAAGTGAGAAGGTAGTGTATTAATAACAGAAACAGAATAAATAAAGACAACTCTATTCAAACTTTTATTGACTATATTACAATTTACATAAAAATTAAATGATACAAACTCAAAAGATCAAAATTAATAACTTAACTAATTAAAGAAGATATCAATCTACACTAGGAAGAGTGTAGAAGACGCCATGAAGGAAAAAAAACGAATCAGGTGACTAGTTTATCAGACCGTGATTGAGAGGAAATAAACACAAAAAGAAGAAGCTGGAAATAATTAAATTTTTACAAAAGCATAGACGGAAATAATATTCACATCCTGCGTAATAGTCATTTATTAAATCTGTTGAATTTAATAATTCACTTACAGTTTTATCTTTTACTTTAATCGATTTGTGGATCGATTCCGTATGACTGGCATATTTATTATGTTTAAAATAATTAAAATCATCAATTTTTTCATTTGAAAAATTTTAAATTCTACCAATTTTATGAAAAAGTAAGATAATGATAACTGATATTACATATAAAATATTTAAATTATATAATCTATGTATAAATTGCAAAATATTTTTTGATGATCAGAAATGCGAAGAATTTTTATTCTATAAAACTTTTTTTTATTCAAAATTGCCACTGCGAATTTTGTAACAAATTTTTATATTTACAAATTTATCAACGTCTTTGAAGACGTACTTCAGCAGATTGTAGAAAAATCTATACGAAAAAATTCTATTCTTTATGAACACAAGGTTAAATCCTCAAAATGCTATTTATTGCATATTTATGGCTAAAAGGTGACCACCACTTCAATAATGAACACGACAGATTCTAGGTGAAAGACAATTTTGAATTTCGAAAAAAATAATTCGTGAAATTATCAGTGAGACATTGGAACCTCAAGATGATTTTATTGGAGGAGAAAATATAATCGTCGAAGTCGATGAGACAAAATTAGCTAAATGTAAATACAACCATGGGGTAGAACGCACAAGCGAGAAAAAGAAATAACGGATTTTAGTGGAGATACACTTACAGGAATAATTAAAAACCACAGAAACGTGATTCCATCGTTTACACAGACATATGGAGAGGCTATTCAAAACTGGATAAAAAGAGTTATCATCACTTAACGGTTGACCATTCAAAAAAATTCAAAAATTTTTAAAATGGAGTTCATACATATACCATAGAGAGGACTTGGAACGGCCTCAAAATACAAATGTTCTGACTCCCATAATCGATTTGATGTTTATTTAACTTATATATTATTATTGTCACTTTTAAACTAAAAATTTTTATTAACATCTTACTCCTCACGTTAAGCGCATATAAACCCTTCCGATCATATTGAGCCTTGTTAAGTTGAATAAAACCTAATATCGATATTTTTAACCCTATTTTCTTATCAATTCTTACGAACTTAACAGTATTGATGTTTTGTTCTTTCTTATTGTACCAATCATTCTCAGCGATCTTTCCAAAAGTTTTAGTCCTAGTTAGTGTGAAGTGGAAAATTTGTCACATGTTATATTATGGCCTTTTAATCACATGGTTAGTTCAATTACTACCCTCGCATTGGGAGAATCCAGCTTCAAGCATGCCAAGAGTTCTTCCTTTTTCAAAATCACTAAGCTCATAGTAAGCAATATTAGAATTTTATACAATATATACAGATTCACATGATTATGCTGGGTTTTGGAATTAGTAATAGTAGTCATAATAATAATAATAATAATATAAATAATAAGAATTTTCTATTAATAATGATAAATATTTTTCTTAAAAAAAATTTAGCACTTTTTCTGATGACAAAAATCTGCTTTGGGGATTTTCGGCAGATTAGGTTAATGGATTTCCTGACAGTCGTTCTCGGGTGGAGTGCAGGATTCCATTAGCCTTGATTTAGTTAATGGATATTAGGGAAAATAGCCGTCTCTAAGCGTAGAGATTGGTGATCGTAGACCAATCTCTACGACTATAAAATGAAACGGCTATTCCCATGAATGCCCGAAAAAAAGAAAGAATCGATTAAAAAAAATTGTGTAACGAGAGACAATTCAGAATAAACTTCGAGCCGAGCGACAATTCAGAATCAATTCAGGAAAAACTGTGAGAGGAGCGACAGTTCATAATCAATTTCGAGACGAAGGCAATTATATCAGTTTTTCCTCTTGTGGATATGGCGACGCAGAAGGATTTAACAAGGAGACCCAGCGAGCTTGGGAGCCCCTAGGCAACCTGTGAAGGGCCTAGAGGGTGACCCGAGAACCTCTTGTCGCTCTTGGTAAGACCGTTTTATTATTTAACTCTCGATTCTCTCTTGTGAAAATTTCTTTCTCCTCCTTTATTAAAACAGTGACAGTATTTATTTTTTTTTATTTATTTATCATTATTCTTGGTGAAACTTTGATTTATTGGACTCATTGACTAAAGGGTGATTTAAAGAAGAGGACTGTCATGTGGTCATTATTTGTCAGTGTGATTGTGTTTTGTTCAAATAAAGTTTTATTGTAGAAGTTTGATTCAGTTTTTAAGGGTGCGGATACGGTATTGTGGTGGGTGTTTTGATTCGAAAAGGTTGAGAGGAGTTGCGAACACAACGATTTATAAAAGTGAGGAGTCACGAGCACACGTTACTACGTCGAAGTATAATAGTAACAATCATAAAATGTATTTAAAATCCATATACAGTATCTATATATAAATTGATGATGTCTGGGGTAATAAAAATTCAGTATAACCATCAAATGAATGTTTCATTAGTAGTTTCCAAGGTTGGGATGGATAAGTTTGGCGCAGAATGTATTGAATATTTTTGAATATACATAGATGTTGAATAAAAATACATTTTACGAATTATTGAGCGTTTTCTAAGTATTTGAATTAATTAAATGAATTTTAACCGTCGTTACCTCAAACTATAAATATATAAAGATATACATTTCCAGAATTTCTTTCATATATCATATAAGATAAGGTTGTGAAATTTAATTTGAATAAATATAAGAATTAACTAAGTTAATTTGATAATAATTCCCTATAAGTTTTGTAACTATTCTAAGAACAAATAATGCAGTAACATATTTCTTCTAATTTAAAATTAAATTTGTTTCATGTTGTTTTTTCTTTATTTTTATTATGAAATTTTCAGATTACAATAAATCACATTTGACTTTAAAATTATAAGTGAAAATTGTTTTAACTTTCAATAGTAAATAAATATTGATAAATAGAATTTATTTTGACTAAAAAATAATTTTAGAAAATTTTTAAATTTGAGAAAAATTAAATTTTTATAACATTAACTAAAAAGAAATGTCAATAAATATACGTACATATATTAATTTATGTTTAAATCGGTAAATAAGTAACTACAATACTAAACAAATTTCAAATGAAAGTAGATTTGATTTGGAGTGGTATTGTTTATGATAAAGAGAGAACTGAAAAATGGTAATTTTATAATTAATATTACTTATTGCATTTTAAATTTTAAGTGTTTGGAATGCTTGTTTTAGTCCAGATGGAAAAAGAATTGTTATAGCCTCGGACAAATTTGTTATTCTTTATCACTCAATAGATGGATCAAAGCTTAAAGTACTTAAGGGGCATAAAAGCACAGTTTATAGTGTTGCATACGCAGCAGATGGTAAAAGGTTTGCGAGTGGTTCAGCAGACGGAACCGTTATTATATGGAATAGTGAGACCCTTGAAGGAATTCTTAGATTTGTGTAGGAAACATTTTATAAATTAATATAGTCTTCATTTTTATTGTAGTTTAAATGATGCTATACAATGTCTTTCTTTTAATCCAGTTTCTACAATTCTAGCCAGTGGTGCCTGTATTGAATTTGGTATTTAAAATTTAGTTATGACATTTTACAATTTTTATAGGATTGTGGTCACCTGATGAAAAGGGTATTAAAAAAATTAGAATTCCAGCTAGAGTAACATGTTGTGATTGGACACCAGATGGCCAATATGTAGCTTTAGGGTTATATAATGGAATAATCAGTATCAGAAATAGAGTAACTACTATTAAAGTATTACTTAAAATTGTCTGATAAATATTTAGAATGGAGAAGAAAAATCCAAAATTGAACGCTCTGGCGGTGCAGCTTCACCAGTGTGGACAATTCAGTGGAATCCTAATCCGTAATTTAATTTTCTTTATGTGTTTTTCCATTAAAATTCAATAAATATAATATATTCTAAGTTCTGAACCTTGAATAATATTGAGTGATTAATAATAATACACACCACTTAATAATAAAATAATAAAAATTTTATTTTAATTAAAAATCTGCAGTTTCTCAAAAATTTAAACAAAAGTTATGACGTCATTAAAATATCAAGTTATCTGTTAATCTTTAATCTCACATCGCTCTCCTTTATAAAAACATCATAACTTCTTCACACTTCTTTCTAATTTCCGTCCGTGACCATCTCTGAGACAATAACGTCTGTCATTACGTTTCTCTGAAATTTCAAAAGGACCTTCAAATTTATCTTGATTTTTCTTTCTCTGTTGCAGTTTTACAAGGAATTTTCCAATTTTATTCAAAATTCGCATTGTTTCGAATACCAGTTGCATGGCCTTGTCTTTGAATTCTTTTTCATGATCTACTAAAAGCCATTTTTTGCGAAAAGTTTTTCTGCTGGAGAGCACCTTAAAGACTTTTAGCAAGTTGCATTTAAAGGGAAACTCAACCACATGAAGTCTAGTATCCCAACTTCCAGATTTTTCTTTTTTAAGGGTTGCTGAAAGCAGTTCCGTTACAGTTCGAAACTGTCTTTCGATCAAATCGTTTGTCCGGTGGTGATAAGTACTAGAAAGTACACTTTTGCATTTATATTTTTTATGAACAATTTTGTTGCATTTGTTACATTTTCCACAATCTACATAAATTGCTCGAGGTGCTCCAAACATCAAATTTCATGCATTCCGAATTGAACTTATTATTGTAATGCTTATCTTGTGGTGAAATCACGATTAATCTAATAAACTTGCTGTGTCGATCAATGATGGCTAAAAAATATTTTTTCCTACTTAATGTTTTCTTTAAAGATCCAAAAATATCAATCATAATTCGTTCAAACAGTTCTGATTCCGGAAAATTCATCACTGTCTCATTGGTTCCAATTGTCAATGTCTTTGATCTTTGACAAGCATCACATTGCTTTACAACTTCTCTTACATATTTCCACAATTTCTTTATATCAAGGTTTGGGGTTACTCATCTGGTTACTTTTTCCGCTCCAACATATGAAAGACTTTTGTGCACGTGTTCAAGAAAATCTTTAGATTTCTCTTCTGGTATCCACACTTTTCCATTTGGTGTTACACGTGTTTCCCATATTGTAAACTTTCCTTTTCTGTTATTTTTGATGTCTTCTTTAATACGTAATATCTCTGGGCTATTATGTTGCCAATAATCCAAATTATTCTCCTACTTTAATTCTAACGTTTTTTTATTTTCCAAATTTTAGCATCTGCATGCTGTAATAAACATTTTGAATCCTCATTAGAAAGTTGTTCTAGATAGCATATCCGTATTTTGATGCTCATTCCCTTTTCTATATTCCATTTTCTTATCCAAACTACATATTAGAAAGTTGATCCACGTTTGGAATTGTGAAGTAATTGACTTTTTTGTTATCACCATAAAGGTTGTCATCATAAATTTCTTTATGGTCGGTTCTTCTGTTTGCTTTATTGATGTCTGAAATGTTTTGTGAAATACAATATCGATAGAAGCCCTTTATTTGTAATGCAATATCCTTTTCATAACTGGTCATTGAATGAGAACCATATGTAATCCACTCCTACTTAATCTATTTTAGATAGCACTGCCCCAATTGCCTCAAAACTAGCATCTGTGTCTAGAATAAAAGGTTAGACAGATCTGAAAAACAGAATAACGAAGCACAAGCCAAAGCTGCCTTAAGTCCTGTGAAAACTTCGTCACTTTCCGTTGTCCATATAAGCTTTTTTTCTGAATGACCGCACATTTGTTCTAATTTTTTTGCTTTCTTGGTTTAATTATGGATGAATCTGTGGTAATAATTACAGATACTCAGTAAATTGGGTTTATTCGAATATTTTCTCATATCCTTCACTATATTGTTATAAGACTTTCTGCTTCCATCCCAACTGCCTGTTCTTCTTGGATTGTACTGTATATTTCTGCGAGTTATTGTAGCATTCCTTTGAAAAAAGGTGCAATTACTTTCTCCTGGCTCACTTCTTTGGTATCCAGAATAAAATCTGTGTATGTGACCTTGTATATATATATATATATGTTCACATGTTAAGCATTTTCTTTCATGAAAATTCCAACTTATGTGGCTTTGATCATTACATGAATAGTATATTAAATGTGGATTCGAAACTGAGGGTCTTTCTCTTGTTTCTATTTTCTGTATATTTATCCCTGAACTCTTTTGGTTCACTTGAAATTCATTGTTCAACACATTTCTGTAGGAACGTACAATGTTTATTCTACATAAATGCTTTTCAAAGTCCGACATTTCCCGTATAAGTTTTATTTCGCACAGTTTTGTCAATTTTCTTAATTTTGTGTCTTCCTTCACCCTCATGCTCTTCGCTCCGTTGACTAAAAGATCTGGTCTAAGTAATTCCCAATCCCAGTTATGAGCTAATATATTATCTAAAATTTCTTCAGTTCTTCGAAAATATAAATCTACACTTTTTATTTTCCTTCTTTATGCTTCAGCATGTCTTCTAAATCTGATATCTGTTTTGGTTTGCTAAATTCTAGTCTCAACTTCTCCTCAAAATTTGCCATTTTCCCTGCTGTTTCCACGTACTCTTCTCCCAGATCTTCGTGGACCATTTCTTCAATCCAGAATTCCAAATTTTTTCTTAAACTGAATTAGATCAAAATACTGATTGCCGGATTTGATATGTTTTCCAAATTATCTTCTCGTCGATAAACTCTGTGAATAAATCGATTCAGGATCTTTACAGATGGTGTGATCGACTTGTGAGCTTCAATAGAATTTAACTCCTTTCGATAAATGAAGTACTTTTTAAAATTAAAAAAATCTACCAAGCTCCTCGAAAATTTAAACAACTTCAATTATGGCGTAAATAAAATATCAAAATTGTTAATTTTTAATTATCTTAATAATAATAATAATAATAATAATAATAATAATAAAAATGATAAATTGTATTAAGTTCCTAAAAAAGTGGAGTGATTTTATGAGGTTAAGAATATCGAATTGGATCTTTAGGCATCTTAACAAAATATGTGCAATCAGAAGGATTTATAGTGTGCTTTTCCGATCTAATAGGGATAAAACTATTAAGACCTACACAATAAAAATTCAAAGTAAGAACAAAATCGATTTAATACAAATTTTTTATTGGCAAAAACTGAAAATTAATAATTACAAATTGGTTTAATAAGAACCTCTTAATATCCTTTCACGGTTACCTTGTAAGCTGTGGAAAGGCCCTTTGACAATTTACCAGTTCTACCACTCTGTAAATTGTAAACAAAAAAAGGAAAATAAGAGAATACAAATAAAATAGCATAATATTCCTAGTTTCTAATTACTAGTAATTATTGGAAAGGTTGATTTTATAAATATATATAACTTGTGCAATTTTATATCAAATTGGCAGGCGTTTATAAGATCGATAATAACAATGAAAATATTAAAAATTACCTATGACACGAATTGTGCGTAGTGAGTTTAAAAATTTTGATGGCTGTATCGAGACATTTTTTGTATCGAGAGATGACTTTTGAATGTACAATTGCGGCGCCTAACGTATTTCTGTTCTTGTCTGATTCTGTTTGCTGACTTAGTATTCCTGCTCTTAATGACCTTAGTATTCTTTTGCAATTTGGTCAGTCTTACATTGATCTTAAATACTCTTTTAATATGGGTTAATCTGTTTTTAGACTTATTCTCTTTCTTAAGATTTTAATTAATTTTTGTTTCTTTTTTAACTTATTTTTTATCTTGAGTTCTATTTATAGTATGTCAGCTTTTCCATTTTAAAATTATATTTTCATTTATTTTTTGAGATAATTTAATTGATAATAATAATTATAATAATGATAATAATAAGAATATTTATAATGGTTATATAACCAAAATATATAACAAAATAAAAATAATAATATTATTAAATAATCACATAACATTTTATTATTATATAACCATAAAAATTGTCTAGTTCTTTTGCACAAATCACAAAAATTGTTTAAGTCTTTCATAGTCTCCACAATTGTACAAATTTAAATAAATTCTTATATAATTGAGGTTCCCGGTTTTATATTTGTTAATATTGCTATTTCGTATAATTATTATTTGCTAATTTTTACTATTTCAGAGCAGAACAAAATGATATCTTGGCAGTTGGGGATTGGAGTCAAAAATTAAGTTTTTATCAATTAACCGGCAAAAAGGTATATTTTTATGCTCATTATGAAATTATCTATCAATCGTTTCACTCGAAAATTAGATTTTTTAGGCAGAATTCTTTTCCACACTTTATTGATCTTGTTTTTGTTTTTTCCATAAAATTTCTCATTACATGATTTACAATTAGATTGTGTATCCTGACGGAAGCTGTGATATGTATTTGACATTGAAACAACGAGTTTGTAGATTGAGTTTAATGTTTATTGTTATTTCTGAATCTTTATAGTTTGTTATACATGAAAATGAATATAAATGAACAAGTAATTTAACAAGTTTTTATAATCATTACTGATCAAGGAGTTTTAATGTTCCTAGATTTAAAATATAAGCTTTAAATTATTTAATTTTTTAGTCCTTACTTCTATAGATATAATTAATATAAATCGAGTGCCTTTAGAAAGGATTCCCATATATTCGCTTTATGGATGCTTCTCCGAATACATTCGAACAATTGTTCTTGTATGTTTTCGTAATTTCGATTCCTTGGTAATTTACTTTTAAACCATTCCTAATACCTTCAATATTATTGGTGTAGACACCAGTAATTGAGTTTAATTTCCATATATCATTGTGTATAATTTTTCCATGTTTGACATGTTTCGTAATTATATTTATCAATGTATCTGAAGAACGATCAGGTATTTTTATAAGAAATATCTTTCTTTTTTCTGTAACTTCTATACCACCGAGAACCCATGCTCCTTCAACACGATGACCTCGATGATATTTTCTTTTCCCCATTTTGGTTTCATCGATTTCGACGATGATACCTTCTCCTCCGATAATTGTACCTTCATATTCTAATGAATTTGAGACCACATCATAAAGATTTGCTGGAATGAGGTAACAGTTTCAGAACTGCATTTAGAAATCGAAATGATTGAAGTTGTTAGCATTTTATTTAATCAGAAATAAGACAATAATAAAAATTTTGAAAATTGTATATTTTGAACTTTGAATATTGTTTCACTTTTTATTGAAATTGTTTTACAGTATTCTTTATTTCTGCATCTAAACCGCTTGTTATTCATCTCCATATTGTTACATTTTGGGCATACTTTACCCAGAGGCAATATGTTTTGATTTATCAGAAAATCTATTGACCTTTCTTCATTAAGTAGTATTTCATAAATTTCTGAAATTGGGGGAATCATATAAAGGATAGTCATAATTAATTAATTATTTTTTTAGTATAATTATCTTACATTAAATAAGTAAAATCAGTTTTAAATATAATTTTTTAATAATCAAATTTATATACTAATAAAGCTGCTTTTTTGATGAATTAAAACAAACGTCAAAAGATGGTACGTCTACCGAAATAAATCCCTTAATTTTTTCAATTTAGACAGTGAGGTCTATTTCTTGATTTTTAAAAAGAAAATTAAAAATTTATATTTCACGTTTCATAAAATTTCAATCTTTAATCAATTATTGTTTCCACTTTATTAGATAAGTAAAGAAATACATCTTGGGTTCGATCCGTGCTCAATATCTTGGTTACCCAACTCGAGTTATTTATTAATATGTGGATCAGATAAAAATGTGTTTCTTTACACAAAAGATGGAATAAAGCTAAATTTAGTCTATGAGGCAAAATCCTGGTTGTGGTGCTGTAAGTCAAAGCCTGGGTCTGATAATCAGTTTGTAAGAATTCTGTAACTGTTTTGCTATTATATTATGATAATAATTTTATTAACCGTTCTTTTAACTTAAACTGAACATATCAAATTAATGACCATTGATGTGTTTAATTTAGTTTAAATTGCTGTGAAATTTTGAAATTGTTTAGATTTTTTGAACACCTTTTACAATTGATCTAAGAAACATTTTATTTTTAATTGATATGAAAACCAGAATGTTGTGACAGAAAAAGGCTTGAAAAAGTCTAAAAATATTTATCAGATTTTCTTTTTCTATTTTTGAATTTCATTTTATTTACATATTTTTTTTATCTTGAAATATTTTTCATTCATCAGTATAAAAAATTTTCTTGTATTTTTTCTTTGAAGATTTCTTATGTTGATAGTCTTTAGTTTTGTAATTGTTTCATCAAATTTATTCGCACATTTGTAACAGAATATAATATTAATTGAAATATTTTAACCAAATAATTATGTTAAGTCTGGAAGTCATTTACAGATATTTCTATTTTCATTAAATTTTTAAAGTTATACGGGGTTTAAAAATTTTTAAAATAATTTTAAATTTTTCAACCTTAAATATTTTTCTATTTTCTAATAAAGGTGACGTGTAGTCAAGACGGGACAATCACATATCACCAGATTCGATTCATAACTATCCATAGCCTCTATAGAGATAGATATGCGTTTCGAGAAGGAATGACAGATGTCATCATCCATCACCTCGTTACTGATCAAAAAGGTGTTTGTTACATTTTATCGAATGTAATTAATATTAAAATTTTAAACAGCCCGCATAAAATGTAAAGACATTGTGAGAAGAATTGCTATTTATAAAAATCGATTGGCAGTATGTGTTCTTTGTATTTTAGTAGCATTGGAAATTTTCATTGGAAAAATAAATCGTTCAGATCCAATTTCCAGATAAAGTTACTATATATCAACCTCAGAGTGATGATCCCAACGATATGCAGTACAGATCGGTGAATAAAATTCATAAATCCTTTGACTGTAACCTCATGATAATTACCACCAATCACATTGTTTTATGTGAGGATCGAAGACTGGCAGCATATGGCTATTCGGTACGCTTTTGTGAAATGTTAATGTGAAATATTACTGTATAAAAGGGAATGAAAGAAAGAGAATGGATAATGGAATCATCAATTTGCTATACTAAGACTATGGGCGGTCCTCCTTTTAAAGAGGGAATTTTAATTGGAGAAAAGAATGGACAGGTTTTTTACAATAAATTCTCAAAATTTGTTGGACTTTTGAATTTGTCAAATAGATCACCAAAATCTATTTGGACAATCATTTTCCGATTCCAATTCTAAAAGCAACTGGGGCCATTAAATGTTTAGACATCAGTCTCAGTCGGAAAAAACTTGGTATCATTGATGAATTCAATGTTTTGTCTGTGTACAATTTGAAGAATAACGAGATTCTTTTCCAAGAAAATGGAGTCATTAGTCTTGCATGGAATACGAAAAACGATGACATGATATGTTATGCTGGAGAGTCCAATATGTTTATTAAAGCGTCGGATTATCCATCACATGAGCTAAAGGAAACGGTACGATTATGAATTGTTTCTTATTACATTTTTTAAAATTCTTTTGAACCTTCGTGATCTTATTTCGTGCTTCTATTTTTTATGTTATTCATTTTTTAAATAAGATTTATTATTATTATTGAGGTGCTTTTTGATTATTACTGCAAATGATTTGTTAATTTGAAAATTTATCATTAATAAAATGATATTAATTTTATTACATATTTTTATTAAAGTTTTTGGAGAATATCGTAAATCTGATCAAACGATCGCAATTTATTGTAGAGAAAACAAATAAACTCCATTATGGTACTTCGATGGAAAGAAAATGAAGTAAAGTTACATCAATTAAGTCACAAATGAAGAAATATAATATCAGAGTGTGGTAGAATGAAGCTACGATGCCATTTATTATGTAAAGATATTATATTTGATTAGATAATGTATAGAAGATCTTGTGAATTGATTTTAAAACGTTTAACTATTCAAAAAAAACTTTAAAAAGTAATAGTAACTAGAAAACTTCAATTGATTTTTCAGCTTCAAACAAAATTCTTATTTTAAGGTCCAGAAATATAGATTTGGCTGCTTTTCTGGCAGAAATTGCAGGTTATTTGTAAGTTAACGGATGTGGCAATTAATAAGCTTTTTAAAGATCATCTGAGATTCGAAATAAACAATTATATTAGGCATAGAATAAAGCGAAGTATAAAATTATATACCAATATCTCGTAATATTACGCAGTTAAAGACAATTCATAACAATTTTCGCACATCATATCTACTCCGATATCAAAATTTTTCTGAAACGTTAATCTACAATCATGAAGTTTATGATGGAAAAATTAAAGAAGAGTTACAACAAATGGAGGGTCAAACATCAGGAATTATTGAGATTCCAGATGAAATCTGTTTTGAATGGAAAAACATTGATTTTAGAATAAATTAAAATGTTTATAACTTTATTTTCCCACTTCTATTACAATCAACTTTCTTTTTTGAACTTTAAAATAAATTAATTCAACCCATAGCTTTTAATACTAAAATCACGGTTGCATTCTTTTATTTTACTATTAGTGTTCAATATTATTATGATTTTGTTTTTACCAGTTATATGTCTTATCCTTAATATTCGCAATAATTATTAGTCTTATTATTAATATCATTATGTATTATTATTACTACAGGGGCTAGTGGTTGGATTTAATGGAACAAAAATATATACTTTGCAAGAATGGACTATGAAAACCAGTGAAATTCCTCAAAGTGCAGCAATGTACACATACCTTCAAAGAAATGAATATGAAAAAGCCTATAAAATTGCATGTCTTGGTGTAACAATGAATGATTGGTTATATCTGGGAGAGACATGTTTGAATAAGATAAACAACATTGATATTGCCAAAGCTTCTTTCATTAACATTCAAAATCCTTATTTTCTTCAGCTTATTACTGATATTGAGGTATTGATAAATATTTATTAAAATCAGTTTTTCTAACTGTTTAACCTACCAGGAAAAAATGAATCTCGGTGAAAGAAATAAGGATATTTTGATTGGAGATATTTATGCTTATTTGTGCAACTTTGCTGAAGCTGCTAAGAGTTATAAATTAGGAGGGGCAGAATATAAAGCTTTGGAGATGTATACGGATATTAAGCAATTTGATCAGGTATATTTTAAAATTCTAATTCCTGTTGATATCACATAATACATGTGAACTAAAACATTTATTATTATTATTATTATTATTATTATTATTATTATATATTATTATTATTATATAATAATATTATATTATTATTATTATTATTATTATTATTATTATTATTATTATTATTATTATTATTATATTTGATAACATTATTTCTAAAGGCAAAGAACATAGCTTCCAAGGTGGATCCTGGTGAGGCTAAAGTAATATTAGGAAAACAAGCAGATTGGGCAAAAAGTACCAAAGAGCATAGGTCAGCAGTAAATATGTATTTAGAAGCTGGACAGTATTTGAAAGCAATCGAAATTATGAAAGAAAACCAATGGGCTGACATGTAAAATATACAATCTTTCGATTAACTTGAAATGATCCTTCAAACTGATTAATTTTAGGTTGATCGATTTAGCTCGAAAGCTCGATATTTCACAAAAGGAAATTATTCAGAAATGTGCCAATTATCTGAGCCAGTTGTCAAATTATCTCTATGCATCAGAATGTTATTATAAAATAGGAGATATTTCATCTGTAGTGAAATTGTACGTGGAAGGAAGAAATTGGGAGGATGTAACGTGTATTGTATTCAGTTTCATTTGACAAACTAATGAATCTAGGCTTTCAGTCTGTTGACAAAATACCCGGAATATAAAGAACGAAGATACAGACCTTATTCTCAGTGGTTAGCGGAAAATGACAAATTTGAGGAAGCCCAGATCGGTAAATCTTTA